>CM041786.1:97763307-97829050 GCA_023375725.1 Nephotettix cincticeps | reverse complement strand
AAAAGTTATTTTAACGTATAACTAATAATAATTGTATAAATGTTCTAACCTATTTAATTGCAAAGTAATGCTAAATAATAAAGCTGGGTATCGATTCATTTTCTTTGTATTGATTGCTTTGGATTTCAGGTTTACATTTTGGTATGATTTTCTTTCTTCATTAAACTGAATCCTACAACCCGTACAAAGGGCGGGCTTACTGCTAGTAGTTAAATAATTTTTGATATTTACAGCGAAAATTAAGTGTGTTTCAGCTTTGCATTAAAGCTCGGCTCAAACTTCAAGCTTTTTCATAACGCCTCAATCTGAACGGAGCTTTAAAAACTCTGTGACACGAGCCTCCGCACACCTCTAGTTATCTTGATGGTTATACATGCATACCAACAGACAGGATTTGGATTGGATAATTTTGGATTTGGTTACTCCCAATGATAGCAGAATGAACCTATCACATTCTTTATACAAATAAATCCATAACTTTTTTTAATATATGCTACCATCTTTACATTATTCATCACTATCTCATTGCTAGACTTGGGAACACCTTGAATTTTGAGGCAATTGTTCCGTGAGTATTGTTTGTTTGACAGGAGTGAACTTCGAAGAACCTTAATCTCGTCTCTGAAAACATTTAAGAGATCATCTTGAACTAATATTTTCAGAGATGAGGTTACCAATGCTCAACTTAAACTTGGTAATAAAACCCTTATTAACTTGTACTTCAATTTTACTGGTACAATACTCAATAATTGGTTTATTAATGACAGCTTCCAGCTGCTTTATTTCATGTTATACTTTATTTATTTCATCCTTAAATACCTTATTACCATTTTTTTTATTACAGCAACTTCATTTAGCAACAGATTTAGTTTATGATCATCTGTTATTTCACCTGCACTGTTGTTGCACATGACTTGTTTTTTTTAATGGCAGAGCCATATCATACTCACGACCCCAGACCTTATTAGATACGAACATGTGACCTTGATCAAACTTCCTAACCTAATAACCTGTCAACTACGAGTTATTTTCTCTTACAGTTGGGCTTTAAAATTAGTAGAAATATGAATATAATAGTCAAAATAAACTACGAGTTTATGCACAGTTTCACCACTCAATAAACACAAAAACCCATAAAACAGAAATTTTATTACTGCTGGAACTGGTCTCACGTGTGACTACTTCTATCTCATGGCTCATTTGAAGCTCCGTATTGGAACTTTACCAGTTATTACTCATGTTCCTACTTGTTGTTTAAATCATGCCTAGCTCATATCTTAAGATGTACTCAGAGTTAAACTGTCTGTTGTTGAGTTGCATTTTCATGATGTTTCCTACCTCTATACACTGGTTTAAAGAGAATTTAATTAAAGTAAACTCCACGAAAGTAGTCTGATGAGAGTCAGTGTGGTGTTGCCAAATCTCCCTATTCTATTACAGGGTAAGGTTACGTTTACTGATAGACGTGCTTGTTCTGTACATGTCACAAAATAAAATACGAGTAAATAAATATACTATTATCTCACTACACTACACTACACTATTTTTTCACTTCCCGGACTACATGTGTCCGGGAAGGTTTTAGTAAAAAATATTTTCGAAAACCGCATAAGTTTCCATTTTATGGCGTTTTAAATTTCTAATGTTAACCTTATGGAGAGTAAGTTTGTTTACAAATTGTCTACAATGAAAACATTTGATTTCTTAGCTACAGCTGATTGGTTTACTTTCCATTAGCAATATCCTTTACTATCCAATGCCATCTGAATCATTCATTAATGTAAAACTATGAAGTAAATGTGTACTGTAAAAAATAAACAGCTTTTTTCACCACTTTAATAGTTTACGGTTTTGGGGGATTATGTATTTATATTTTCATTTTCTGTCTGATTAAAATCACGTGTTTATATGATAATTAAAATGTTTATATTATTACGTTTATTATAATAATCAGCTGTTGTATATCTTTCCTATAAAAGCCGTATTACAGTTAGGTTTGGTTTGGATTTTGATTCGATTTGAAAATTGTGAATAAATCAAATCAGATTTATTTGTTTTATAGGAATGTTATTAATATGTCTTATCGTTTCAGTATTGTTATTCTCTATGCCGCGACCCAGGATTTATAACTTTTCACAATGAAGCCGTATTGCTATTCGACTTCAGAACATGGCCAAACTTAAAGTTAACATGTGTTTATTGTCAGGCGTTACGAAGTTCGTCGGGTCAGCTTGTGTTCTGTATAAATTAAATTATATAAATAAACCTGTTAACTACATGTCATTGTTATTTCGTCTGTTTGAAAAAATGATGTCAGGGATCTTTGGCAAAAATATTTTTTATCACGATTAATTTTTTTCCACGTAGCCGATTAAGAAACATTTAAATATCACATTAACAGAAAATGTAATGATATTTTCAGAGGATGCGCTACCAAACAAACTTTGTGAGTAATATCATATTTTCCATTTAGCCTGAGAAATTTCCATTTCGATTTTAAAAAATAACCCTCCGTCACAGAGTAGGGAACTGCACTACACTACTCCACACTAAAACAAGCATAGAATACGCAGAAAATAGCATAACCTAAATACATCCCAGTATATGTTGTAAACCAAAATATAAATATAATCACTCAATCATTATTCATTTTCAAGAATGAACATGACATATCATAGGAGAATTCATTTTCGTAGCAATTCAAGATATCGCACCCCATTGGTTAGTCGGTTAGTCTGCAGGACGAACAGCATTTTGAGTGACCTTACTGGCAAAATGTTTTAATTTAAGCCCCTAAGAACAGTGTTAATTTTGTGACAGCATTAATACCTACACGATTGTCGTAAACAGATGGTTGAGGTGTCAAATTTAAGGTAAGTGGTTATCTGGGGAATCAATCACTTTATTATTTAAAAACATTTTTTAAATATAATTACTTTGCAATTTTACTCGATAATTATTTTACAAGTCGTATCTAGTTAACAAAATAATGAGTGTAAAATAACGAGCTGCAAATCTTTTTTGCATTAAAAAATATAATTCCTTAGATAATCACTTTACCTTTAATTTGACACCTCAGCCATTTTTTACGGCAATCATTTAATTAACCTGTACCGCTGTCAAAAAATTAACATTGTTCTTATGGGACTAGAGTCCAAGATGGTGAGGTATTACATGATCTTTATATGGTATTCAACTCGTCGAAATGTTCCTTATGCGCCCTACAGTACATACTCTGGAATAGGGTTTCCCTTGGGGGAGGTATTTATATCCCCTCCCATGAAAACACTGTATCTACGCCACTGTCTTCAAGTTCTTGATAGGTGGAGTAACTCTGAGCTATTTAAAAAGAAACCATCCTGTGCCGGTACTGTATTTTTGAAACGTATTCCAAAAAAAAAATATTTAATATAGAAAATCAAAATAAGTTAAAAAAATGAACTGAAAGGTATTTTAACCAGAAATGCTTTTTACTCTTTTGAAGAATTGTACGATTTACCCATGTGAAAGCTGATGCTACATAACTGCTAATAAACCTAAATGCATTGTATTGAGTTAGATTTAAGGAAAACTGTGACGCTATTTATTGTATTGCTGTACATGAAAAAAATAAAGAAGTTTTGAATTGAATTGAAAGTTATCGTTTAGCTGTCGTTCACACTCAGCTATATAGTCTGTTTTGTTGAGAAGGACAATGCTATTCCCTTTGTCGGCCGGGAGTATTACAATATTTACATTATTTTGTAATGATTTGATGGCTCTGTATTCAAAATTAGTGAGATTTTTCGATTTAAGTAAACTGTCAGGGAATGAGGGATCTGCTAGATTTGTAATGATTACATTGACAAATTGTTCAATAGGGTGATCAGGTGAGAGTATTTATGGTTCCCAAATACTGTATTTTATTTAAATTTTACTAAAGATGATGAGATTTTAGTTTCTGGTATAGTTGAATTTTGTTCAAAATTAAATTTCTTCCCAATTGTATTAGCAAAGGTTAAAGAGTCAGAGACTAATTTAAAGTGATTGAAATTAGGAGTAGGTGAAAATGTCAGACCTTTTGTTAAAACAGGTATTTCTTCTTTGTTTGGAACATAACTGGATTAATTTACAATATGGGTCTCTGATGAAGGTGGAACTTTTTCTGGTATTTTATGTGGGGTTGTCGTTGGTGGATTTAACTTGGTGGGCATTGGTGAGTTGAAAATATCAGCTAAGCGCAGGGTCTTCTTCTATTAATGGTTTATTAGAATCAAATAATGTTTTAAATGGAGTTGGTAGACTCACACCTGATCTTATCGTTTCCAAACAGAGAGAATTGAACTTCTTGAGAAGGATTTTTGATTTTGATGACATGAACCTGTCAATATTTAACATGATAAGATTTATATCTTTATTAGCTTCTGGAAAATGAACAATCGTGGTATGATATAAATAAGTCTTCTCCCGTGATTTTTAGCCAATTCTTTGTGTGATTGTAGAACTAATTTTGCTAACTCAAAACTAGTTTTCATAGCAAGAATCTTGACGTCTTGATGGAAAGAGGGAGAAAGGACAGCAAAGGGAAATTTCGGATGAACCTCCTTGGGGGCTAGTCCATATGATAAACAGGCAGTAATAAAAAGAATTTTGCAATTAAGGTTAGCTAAATAGATAAACTTAATAGCTAACCTTAATATGCCGACAAAATTGTAGGTATGTTTTTTAACTTCTTTAATCAAATTATATTTAGAAGGCCTGTTCATTATTCTTGATGGATTGGTGACAGCAAAGAGTTCATATAGTTAGGAAGAGAAGAAAGAGGATGATGATAGAGTTGAAGAGGTTTCACATATCTTGATGTTTGTAGAAATGTGTCAAATGACTTAATACAATTATTCAACTGGTTCGATAGAATAAATGAAAAATGAAAATGAAAAGTTATGCAAATTTTAGGGGTCTGTGGTACAGGAAATTATGAGGTCGGTACGGTACGGTACGGTATGGGACAAGTTGTTGTACATCGGTTCTCGGTACAAATTCGGTACGGTACGGTACACGAGAATAATGCCGCCAGTAACATTGACTGATCTCATCCTTTTATTCATAAGTATTTTCTAGAATTTAATTAGTGAAAACATAGAGAAAAAAAGTTTAAAAAAATATACAATGTCAGAAGAAATATTTTACTGTACTAATTTTCAAACTGTAATATGATTTTTAAATCCATTCTTTAAAAACATATCATATTAAACATATTAATAATTATTTAAACATTATAGTTCATGTTGTAACTAATTAATAAGGAAACTAATGAAACTAAGGATGAACAAACAAAATAAAAAACTATAATGTATTTTATTGCTGAACAAAAAATACAGAAAATATTCTGAGTCAATACCCCCTAGCCAAGACCTATGTTTTATATTGTCCTGGTTTATTATTTTTAATTCAACCAATCAAAATAATTGTTCAAATTAAATGAAACACTTTCATAAAATGTCAAAGGGCTTTTTAGAATAAAATGGTTATTTTAGTATAAAGTGTTTAATATTTTTATAATACATCTGGTCTCAAATTAAAACATGTGTAAAAAAAAACAATAGTCGTTAAAAATTAAATAAAATTTTTTTTTTATGTTTTTAAAATTAAATCTTAAAGAAATCTGTAATATCGAGACCTTTAGAGAGGTATTCCACAAACTCACATGACAGACATACGTCATAGGGTAGGGAAGAAGGTTTTTTGCGCTCACTAAAAACTACACCAGACAGTTATACACAATTAAGTTATTAGAATAGAGACCAGAATTTCGTAGGATTTAGGTCAAATAACAGGAATAAAAAAAATTATTTATTTTCACTTAACATAAATTGTATAACCGTTTTGCCACAGTGACGAAAAAATTATAGTTTATTTTTATTTGGAAAAAGTACTCTTAGTTCGAATAGGTCCAATCATACAGATAAATATAAATAAAAAAAAAATTTTATTTCCTATTCATTATTCCTTAAACATATGATTTTTTATTTTATTTGAGTGAAAATCCAGAGCGAGATCAAAGCAAATTAATTATTATATATATGTAAATCGTCAACAGACTGTCAGAGGAAAAAATGGAATCCCTCAATCTGAACATGTCTGGAAATTAAAAAAAATAAATAGCTGGAAATTAAACAAATTTAATCACATAAACTTATTTTTCAAGGTTTAAAAAAGTCAGGGTTTTTCGCTTAAAGTCTGTTATCTTTAACTCTTGAAATGAAGAAAATCTTCACACGAATTCCAAGCCACGTCTGTTATAGATGCACTTATTAAGTGAGCAGGTAAACGCTCACTAAACTAGACACAGACAGTAGACAGACGCGATACGCATCCCTGTTATTAAGGGTAGGGGGAGACCGGAGAATGGTTTATTTTTAGCACAGGCTCGACCCGCCAAGGTCACTCTGCCCATAATGAACTTATTGAGTCACGCACAGCCTGTATAACCCGTCGGTTGCCCCGCGAATACAGTGACGAAATAAGTGTGTAGTATTTATTTCCTTGGAAGAACAGGCTTCAGTACCAATTAGTTCGGATTTGAGGGGTTCCACTAATGAGGAAATACAGAAAATATTGTTAAAAAAATAAAAGTTATTTATTTCCTTTATTCAATTATATCCTTAACATTATGATTTTTTATTTTATTTGAGTGAAAATCCCGAAAGAGCGAGATCAATACGGCAAATCACAGTTCTGTATTGGTATATATGTAACATCGTCAACAGACTGTCAGAGGAAAAAGAACGAATCAATTGAAAGAATCATGAATCACAGTTTAAAAGGTTTTCACTGTGATTAAAAAATCACAGGTATTCCCATCACTATTTGAAACACGACTAATACGAGCCTCATAATGGTACGACTATTTTGTTGCGTCAAAAGGAGGAACGGTTCCTTGATCGCGTAAGCTGCTATACGTGGATACGATAATAAGCCGGAAATGCACAATAATTTAGATCCGGCAGGGAGATGGCTGGTTGCCCGATATTCCTGAAGTCCTGGTGAAATTGTTTCATTTTTAACTAGCCAAAGTACCCGTTCTTCGCACGGGTAAAAAAGGCTGAGAGGTGTAGGCTCTACAGATACATTTAGGTTATTGATAATTAATTCTTTATTGTTTACAAAATGACAAAACACGTGTCTAAGTATATATCTAAACATGACAAAGTAACATATATGTCAAATATTGGGAGAGGATAAGCATTAAACGTAATAGAGGCAGGCATCGGGAGAAAATTAAAAATCTACCATTCCACTATTTCCAACTAATAATTCACTAATTTCGATCCAGCAGTTTATGTGTAAAAATTAACTTTATTTCTTTTTCTTACCGAACTGTCAAAATGTAAAGTAAACGGATGTTGACATTAAAAACTGTAAACATTGAATCCCAGGGTATTTACAGCAACCATGTCTTCTGCTTCTCGAACTGTCAAATTTTAGTGTTCACAGCTGTTGACATTCAAGTAATTTTATGTTTTCATTTTCTAAAAATGTAAACATTGAAACTTAGGACGTTCACAGGGCGTAGCCCGAGAGGACTTTAAGAAAATGAGTATGCCTATGTGTTGCATGAGTTTAAGATCTGTCTTTGTATAAAATTTCAAACTGTTTGGTTCAGTATTTTTTGCGTTCACTTGCCACAACAAACCCACAAACACACAAACCCACAAACAAACATACAGAAACCACCTCTTCTTTATAATATTATAGATTATTATTATAGATGATCATTCACCAACACGCTATGAGTCAGTCTTACGTTCCCGTATTTGCCGTACATCTGGGCAGTGTTGTAATTCTTTATTACTGGTAGAGTATAAAGCCTTTAACGGCGGGTTTTATTCAATGTTTTCGGCAGGAGATATTCCATAGTTATATTTGATGGCAACCTAGACTGGGTGACTTAATTTTTCCTTATTTGTACCGTACCGAACTTGTACCGAAAAAATTCTTGTACCGTACCGAGGTTCGGTACAAGGCTGGAACCGTACCGTACCGATTTTTTCGGTGCACCGCAGACCCCTACTGAGTACACACCAGCACTGTTGAGGAGATCAACCAAAACGAGGAGGCCGGTGGACAGGCTTAACCTGTGAGAAGGGGAGGTGTCATATACCAAAATTTCCTCTCTTACTGTTTTGCCAGTTGTCAAATTATTGTTTGTTTTTATCATCTGTTCATATAAATAATTAATCCTTTACTTGTTTCTCTGTTCTAATTATTATATGATGTTGTTGTTCAATTACGGTAATTAAGAATAAGAATAAAAAGAAGATTAAGAATACTTTATTGCCGCTACAAGGGTTACAAGCATGGCATTGTCAGAATCAATATCACAAATTAATAAACAAACAACAATAAATACCATACACTATTCTTTAAACTATCAATAAATTCCTCCACATCATATGGACACAAATCTATTAAATAAGTAATTAAAATTTTTTTTAACTTTTCCACATCAAAACATCTATATCCATAAGGCAAAAAGTTATATATTAGCTTTGACTGCTCAATAAAGCTATTAGATGAGGCTTTATACCGACATTGCCCAGGCCTTATGTTATTCTTACTCCTAGTATTATAATCATGATAAAATTCATTAGTACGGTATCGCTTTTATTAAAATTATTTTTTTCATATATCAGGCAGTTCAAAATATAAATGGATTCTAAACTTAAAATATTAGCATTTCTAAACAATGGTTTACTATGTGTCCTCTTGCTTACATTATACATTATTATTATAGCTCCCTTCTGCAATACAAAAAGTTTTCTTTTATAATTACTTCCTCCCTATAAGAGAGTACAATTGTTAATATGCGAATGCACATGAGCATAATAAACACATTTCAAGGAATTAAAATCTAAACTAAATTTTAAGCTATTCAACAAGAATATCCCTTTGGCAATTTTGTTTTGCCACAAAATCTATATTAACTTTCCACTTTAAATCTGTTTCAATGTGGATACCCAAAAATTTTAGTTTTTTTCTAATCCATTATTTAAGGTAATATTTAAATTTTGAGTTTTTTCGGTATTCAAAAACATATTATTACATATGCACCAGTCTTCAATAAGATTATTTGTTTTGTTAATAATATTATTCCATTAATAATAATAATTATTCCATTTATAATTTTATTTCAAAGATAAGTGTTCATACATAATAGACATTTGTGAGTATTGATAGTCAATAGCTCCCTGAATTCTTCCTTGACTGGCATGTGAAGATAAGTCTCAGAAATATCTATTTTAGTAAATCTACAAGAGTAACCCATCCTCGTCGCCATTATTATGTATGAACACTTATCTAAGAAATAAAATTATAAATGGAATAATCACTGTAATTGAAAAACAACATCATTAAATAATTAGAACAGAGAAACGAAGTAAAGGATTCATTATTCATATGAACAGATGATAAAACAAACAATAATTTGACAACTGGCAAAACAGTGAAAGAGGAAACTTTGATATATGACAGTGATGTTCTTCCTGGACTTTATATGAAGCTTTCTTGAACTTTATGAAGCTGAAAAACTTCCTAAAGATTTTTTTGTGAAAGATACTATGGCGTATGATTTGATTAGGCCAGGAAGAAATTAAGTTGGTAAGCCTACAGTACACGATATCAGGGAGTTGAGATACAACCCTAATAGTGGAAAATTAGCTTTGATGACCCATAAAAACCTCTTCCAAAAGAAGGAAAGACGTTTCTGTTGTGAATTTTCCACCTCTCCAAACATCACGTATGAAAAAACAAAATCTAAGTGGGATCACCTACAATCGCTCAAAGCACACATTCCTACAGATTGCCAAGCTTACTATGATAGGATCCCTTATGAAACCGACAAATAATTATATTGTTCCTGTAGAACTAGGTGTTACTTCAACTAGTTATGAAACGAGAAGACTGTAACAAGGCTTCATGTAAAATAGACTTAAGAAGAATAAATAAGAATCAAGAAGAAGAAATAAAATTAAGTATCAACATTAAGTTTAAAGCCCAAAAATAGTTATCTTGTTCCAGTAGTAAATAGGTGTTATTCCAACTAGTTATGAAATAAGAAGACTGTGATGGAACTTCATAAAGAATAGACTTAGGAAGAAATAAAATAAAATTTTAATATTAACTTTAAATCCTAATTATATATTTTTACTCTTTGTAATTGTTAAAATGTAAATTTTATGTCTTTTAAATTATTTACAGTATAAATATCCATTTTATACTACTTTTTATAATAAACTAATTTTTAAGCAATTCAAGAATTATTCTTTATTGCCAATTCCCTCAAAATATAATGAAAACACCACTAATATTCATTTAAGTTAAAAGGCAACACCGACATAATCCACTAGGAGAAGAGTCAATACCGCCTATCTCCCAGGAAAAAGTTAAAATAAATAAAAACTCACAGTATTAGTTATTAAACACTTTTTAGCAGATTTTTATGTAAATCTAAAGTAATATTGATATTTTAAATTGTTATAGGTGTAACTGGCAACGTTTTTTCGCTCTCCTGAAAGTTTGCTTCTTGTGACTTTGGTGGTATTTTTTCTTAGGCTAAAAAAAAATCAGACACAATATTATTCTTTAAAGTTTTTCTCTATCTCCAACAGTTACCGAGAGATTAAAAATTCTAAAGACAGTACCTACATTGTATTTTGGGGCTCCAATGTTAATACTATGGATTATTAAACTTATTATTTACTTTCATGTGGTTTAAATCTATCAATTTATGTTTAAAAATCATACTTTATGTGTTTATCATGGCAGCTATCATACATACTATTTTCCCATATTAACACTTTAAGGAGTAACAACGTTTTAAGACGTCATTATTTGAGAGTGTTAAGGAGTAAGGGTGAAAACGCAAAACTCACGTCAAAATAGTAGAAAGTTTTTTTTATTTTCACTAAAATACATTCCAACATGGAGTAAATATAGTTAGAAACATGTTTTAGGTTCAAAATGGCCTTCAATGGTTTTATGGTTCAATGGTAGAACGCTTTCACTTTTATACAGTGCTAATAAATAACAGGTCTAATAAAACTTCTTGCCGCGCTGCCTCTTTTCCGCCGAAACTTCTCACCGCGACCACCCCACTTAAGAAACCCTCCGCAGATTACCCACAACCTACTGAAAACACATATGTACATGTTCCGCGTATCTACATGTCTTTAATTATTGATTTATAGCTTCAGAATCAATCTATGTGAGGTTATATGAATATAATCTCACATTTGTTTAGAACGTCGCTACGTTGTCAGGCTCAAAACTCCATAATGACCTTTCATGTCCTTCAGATGTCGTAATCTGGAGGATGTTAAAGGTCAACAGAAACTGAACAAAAAAAGCTGTTGACAGATCCTTGAGACTCTATTGACAGTTTCTTTATTTTATTCATCACATTGGTTATGATCTCCTTAGTAGGATGCAATCCTGTTGAAATAGACAACCTTTGGTTTGCCTTTTAGTAGCTTCTTTATTAGATAAACAATGACGTTTATTTAGGTCATGACCTTGTAGGGTCCTTTCCAAGAGCTTTGGCTAGGTGAATATCTGCGACACCTTTGTGAATTATACAGCCACAAAAGGTCCCCTCGTCTGAAGCCTTCACATGTATCTTTCATTGTATTTCCTCAATGAAGCCAGGTATTTCCTCTTGTTTATCAGGCCATTTGAAGTTGTACAAGCCACACTAGTCCAGAATGTCAGATTTCATATTAGCCCATTAGAAACATTCAAGCACCTTCTCCAGCGTGCAATGTATTCCAAGATGTCCTCTTATGTGAGATTCCCGCAGCACATCAGGAATTCTCTCCTTCTGAACTATTAGGTGAAGTTTTCTACAACATTGAAGTTTTCTCTATTAATTCGATCGTTTGTTTCAAAACTCCACAAAAATTGAGTCCCACTGCACCTAATAGGCCTTCATATTATTTCACAACAAGGAAACGTCCTGCCATGATGGTTACCTTTATTTGTCATGTTAAACTGCAAGAAATTTTTTAAATGGATCAAATCAGGGTCTTTTAGTGAGGTTTTCACTCTCCCATTTATCGCCAATAGCAGGTACAGGGTTCACAGATTTTGTGGTACTGATCTCTGTTAAGTTTCCTTTATGAAAGGAACAATCATAATGCTTTGTAATTTTAAAATACATATTACGTTACTATACATAATTTATTATTTATAAATAAATATGCTATCCAAACAATACTAAAAATCTTCCTGATCTTGACTGATTTGTTTACAGCTAACCACTTGTCATGTATAATATTCTGTCAGTAGTTGCCTGTTGCGCCTTTCCTCACTAAAGTTGTAGAAAACCTATTAAAATATTAGTAAATTGAATTGAGTTTTATGTTGGATATAAACTGATGGCACCACTGTTACAAGAATTTAACTCTTCACTGTACTTAAATGATACCCTTTCTTAAAACTCTCAAACCTATTGGCTAATCTCTATGCAACTCCCATTAAATTGACTCTTAAAAAATACAACCCATTCATTCATTACTAGTATTCAAACAACAGATTCTATGTGCGGTATATTTTCCGTTTAAAAAATTTCATTCATATATAGCGCAGAATAAACCTACTGTATCTCTGAGAACATTTTTCCCTCTTTCAAGTTGGGCTCAAGTTAAGTTTAAAACTACTTTGTCATTGATAGAGTATTGCAATTTATTCCTGTTTTTAAAGCAATACCCTTTACCCTTTTTTGAAATGTTGACCTATCCATGAAGGTAAGCCAAGTATAAAATACCCCCGTCGCAGCAGACCTGCATACTCAGCGAATTTCCAAATCAATAATATAATAATAATATATGACAGGTTTGGTCAAAATCTGTCGATAAGCGTGAGACTTTTTTGCCTATTCTCCATAAGATTAACATGGGAAAGAGTGTGCAGGTTTGCTGCTGTGAGGAACACTGAGAGTAGGCATTTATACCGTGAAACGTTTTTATTTTTAACATTTATACCAACTTTCATCAACATCTGTCGATAAATAAAGGAGTTTGCCTATTCTCCGTATGATTAACATGGGAAAAGAGTATGAAGGTTTGCTGCCATGATAAACACATAAACTATGATTTTTAAGCATAAATGAATGAACCTCAACCATATGAAGCTAAATATAAAGTTTTATCCAAAAATATTGGTTGATAAGTGACATATTAATTTTTCCTTATTCTCCATTAGATTAACATTAGAGCCTCAAAATACAACGTACTGTGTTTAGATTTTTTTATATCTGCTGGAGATAGAGAAAAACTTTAAGGAACTTAATTGTGTAGTTTTTAAAGTTGATTTTAATGGTGAAAGATACAATCTAAAAATTTTTCAAATTACATATGAAAAACGCAAAAACCCATTTTTGGGGTACAAAACCCCCCCCAAACTACCCGTTCCCATTGACCGATATGTCTGGTTTACAAACTCGTCCGAGCAAATGCAGGAATACACGTTTCTACCAAATTTGGTCTCATTTTATTAATTTTATAAAATGAAATAACGCAAGGGTACTATGGTATTCATTTATAAAATAATAATAGTAGCCCTAATAGTGAACATTCATAAAACAAAAAGTATATATATATATAAAAATTTTGACGACTATTGTTTTTGGTCTCTAGGCACCTAAAGTAGAAAAAATAACATGGTCCCAGGCTTAAGTTTTACCATGAGACCTACGGTAATGGCCTATTCCCTGTGAGAAATTCGCTAAAAGAAATGAGTGTAGGAAGATTGTGGCGCTATCTTGTAGTCTTATTACTGACTAAGGCTAACATATTCCTTAGACAGGACTGTTAAATAATAGCCCAAGAGCCAATGACATCTAAGCGTCTTACTGTTTAACATGGGATCCGAACCACTTTTGCCTCTGAATGGCAAATCTTAATTTTTTGACATTTTTTGAGGTCAATAAAATCATCTAAATAAAAAAACAAGAGAAAATTTATTTCAGATAGTTGACTCAATAGTTAATTCACACAGATTCACAGATAGTTAATTCAATCATATCAAATTTTATGGCTGAAAATAATGTATAAACTTTAGCTAATTTGTCATGTTACTCTGTGTTACCTCTTTCTCTTCTTTCCGCCCCTCCTTCTTATATTTTCCCTTATCCACACAGAGCACATTGTATCTACAGCACATAGAAGGCTATTGTTAACATCCCATTACAAAGCAATATGTCATTTGGTTGTCACCACTCTGAACCATTTAGTGGCTGGTTCTTTAGTATGAATAGCCACAGTATAGTGATCTCAGGCTGAGGTTCTTAGTCCGATGTTAAGTTAGGTTGTCTCATGACTTTGTTGTGTCACTTGATACTATCTAACGCATCTTCATTTTAAAAAACACTGCATTCCGCATGTATATGTAACACGTAAAATATACGTGCTGGTAGTCTTTACCACCATAATTTATCAAAAATACTATTTTTACAAAACTAAACTAGAAATGGAATTATTTTTAATTAATGTAATTAAAAATTTTTACCCCGGTTGAGCCTCCCCTATATAATTGAGGTTTCTACTGTCTTCGAAGTCTGTTCAAAAAGTATCTGACCTTGTTAGGATAAGCATAGTTTATTGATCAATCTTTTTTAACATGTGATCCCCTTGGGACCGCACACACTTATTCCAGTATTCCTGCCACCTTTGGAAACAAGCCTGGAACTCTTCTTTCTTACTTCAGGACTTCAGGCAAGCTGTCACATTTTCCATTATCTTATTTCTGCTTTGAAATCGGGTCCCTTTAAGCAGCATCTTTAAGTTAGGGAACAGCCAGAAGTCACACTGTGCCATATCCGGTGAGTATGGGGCCTGGCGTAGTAAAGAATGCCATGTTTTGCTAATAGACTTTTAACAAGATGGGAAGAATGTGCTGGAGCATTCTCCTGATGAAGCCACCAAGAGTTTGTGACCCACAAATCAAGACCCTTGCGACATACTGCATCACGCATACCGCAAAGAACTTCTAAGTAGTACTCTTTAGTAAAATGTTGTCCCTCAGGTGCGTACTCATGATAAACAACTCCATTGATGTCGAAAAAAACAGTCAGCATGAATTTGATTTTGCTTCGAACTTGGCGTGCTTTTTTGGCCGCGGCCATGTTGAGTGTTTTCACTAAGAAGACTAGTTTCCGATCATAATCGTACACCCACAACTTATTACAAGTTATAACTGATTTGAGAGAGTTTGTGTCATTCTGAATGCATTCCAGCATGTCTTGAACAACTTCAAGCCACAATTCCTCTTGTTCATCTTTCAAGTTCTTTGGGACAAAAAGTTTTGCTGAACCTTAAAAATCATTTGAGATTAGGTATCACTCAGTTTTTGGCAAAATTTAATGCAGCATCCCTGTTCCACCCGTTCCTTAATTTTCCTCAGCACGATGAATACTACACACACAATTTCTCATTTGGCGTCCTACAACGAACAATTAACGCTATGTCAAGGTCACGTAATGTAGTTTACAGTTCCTCGATCTACATGCCATGGTAGCTCAACGTGGTTGTTGGAATACTAGACACGAAGTAAGGTCGGATACTTATTGAACAAACCTCGTATGCTCATTTATAATACAATATGCTAAATAGTCAGTTTTCCACATATTTACCTGCTGTGTTTGTTTCACCCTTCTGTAGGTGATGATCAACCGTACAAGACCAGCACCTTGCACCATGGAGGTGGACCTGTACCAGCTAGTGTCAGAGAGAGAGAGGGAGAGGGGCAGGGCGTCTCGTGGTCAACCCAACGAGAGGGACTCTTGCCGTCCGTGAGTAATTCCTCCTTCACTGAAGGGACCAGAATATAAATTGGTTAACTGCACCAATAGATTATCCGTTATCTATACAACATTCCTCATATTTGTGTGTAATTTTTTTTATCTATGCAGACTATTCTTTTTGTACTTATATTTAAAATTGTGTCATAAGTAATTGCGTTCTAGTTATGTCATGAGTATAAAAATTGAAGTGAATTAAAATTAATTGAAGACAAATTATAATATGTCATAATACTTCTAGAGTTCTGGAGCAGAGTTTTGAGCTAAGGTGTTCTGTTCTTCAAGAATTCCTTCTTAGTGTAGAAAGGTTCTTCTTAAAGCCATAGAGTTAGTTTTCTCTTGAGACTCTTGAGGTGTTGTGGTTCTAAAGCTTTCAGATGTTCAGGAAGATGTTTAAAAAATAAGGATGCTTGATAAATACCAAATGATAAATACCTTACCCACTCCTCCAAGGTGATATTTCCAACAGCATTTACACTTCTGCGCTTAAAACTATTTAAAGCAGAGAAAAAACTTTTTGCATCCATTCTATTATGTAAATCTAAGATAAACTTTTCTAAAAATAATTTATTTTTATTTTTACATAAAAGCTTGAACTGCCTACAAACTGCTAAATATTCTGCCCTTACTTTTTCACAATTTGACTTGCGAAAGTTATTTAACAATTTAAATTTACGACTACTCATAGCTAATCATTCGTAATCAAACCACTTTTTTTTATTATTAAAATTAGAATTTGGTTTTGTGGACGGCCTGTATTGTGCCCATTCAAATATTATTTTAGTAATGTTATCGATATTCTCTTGATTATCACCCGACAATTCCAAACAGCTAACTTTCCTATTTACTCTCGTACTATACAATTGTTTGCTATCATTTGACCATCTAAGTTTTGGCAATAAAGGTAAAACATTATCACACGCTCTGCTACTAGAGTTTACGTCCATAACCTTTATACAAACCTCAATGGGCATATGATCTGATCCCGCATGATTCACCACTCTAAACCCTTCTACCAAATGTAAACCATCAATTGACACAGCGTCTAAGTCAACGACAGAAGAAACCATAGCCCCAATAAAAGTATACTCGACATTAGCATCATTTAAGATACTACCGTTTGAAATAATTATTAAACCTAAATTCCTGCACAACTTTAATATTTCTCTACCTCTTGTATCATGCATATTTTCCTTAGACTTACGTAAAACATTCAAAAAAGGATTTATTTCGACTAGAGAAAGCTCAGTGACATTTTGATCATTCCCGACTCTTCCATTTAAATCGCCTATTATAATTATAATTAAGTTTCCCATTTACAAATCAATTAAACAGTTTGAAAAATGCTCAAAATCTCTTTCCCAGAAATTACAATTAACATATAGAGGCAATAAAATCAGTTTATTACTGTAAATTTTTGTATCAATTTGAATTAACACTAATTCCCTTATTTCAATAAATGAAACAAGGTAAGGGAAGGGTGATTTTATGTTTATTAAGACAATCAACCCACCCATGTGTCTTCCATAGTTAGCAGTTTTCACTGTCAAATTAACTTTTGTTCTAAAATTGTCCTTAAATTTTTGCAAAATAAATTCAAAATCTCTCTCTGAAATAAATGTTTTCAAAAGTATTATTACGTCATATTCATTTAAAAAAATCAATAAAATAAAAATCGTCTAACTTCTTTTTAATTCCACAAACATTATAACTAACTATTTTTAAACAACCTGTTCCAACACTTGCACATTGTTCTCTGTTGTCCTGATATTCATCACTCGCTGGATTGGCGTCGGTTCCCTAGCCTTGTAGCGCTCGAGAGTAGCTTGCTGGACCCGCTGCCGCTGCCACCTTTCCTGGCCTTCTCCCGTTGCTGTCACCTCCGCCGTTTCTCGCCTCCGCCCGTTCGCTTGTTATGGTTCTTGCTTTATCGCCTAGCTCCAACACAGTATCAGATGTAATCGATGCCCGTACCGACTGTGTTACACCTTCATTCCCCTTATCCCGACGTTGTGGTGGGTCCCTGAGACTATTCACAAAGGCAGAGAAATCATGTCCAAACATAGTCTGCAGCTTCTCTACACCGCTCTGCCGACCTGCCACGAGTTTACCATCCTCCCAAGTAAACCTGCACTTGTCTATAGTGAGGTGGTCATGTACTAGCGGCATTCTCCGATGCCCGGCCACTTTCTCGACCTCAGCCCTAACCGCCGCCAAACACGCACGTTTTATACGAATCTCTCGTGGGAAATCTCGGTACACAGAGTAGCCTGTACCTTTCAAGTCTCTAACCCTACTCATGATATATTCTATATCTCCATCATAAGGCAGGTGTGTTATGATCCCTCCCTAATGGATGAGCCCTATTGATAAAAATATGGTTATTCCCAAACATCTCGCTGCAAAAGCTGCTAACCACGTGTTTAAAGTCTGATGTCCTCGGTCCCTACTTAAGGCCTCTGAATATAAGATTGTTCCTCCTAGAACGATATTCTAAGTCAAGTAACTTATCCATTATAAGTTTATTTTGCACCATAATATCCCTAATCTGTACCCTCCTAGAGTCATTTTCTTCCTGCAGATAAGACACTTGCTTGGAAAGATTAACCAATTCATTGCTAAGGTGGAAAGTTAAGTGTCCAGCAGCTCTGACATAACATATCTCAGAGCACCTCTTAGTTGACCCTTAGTAAGATCACCCACCTTTTCCTCGTCGTTTCCCATGCTGCTTAGTCCAACACACGTCTGAATGTCCTAGGAGCGGTAAGAGACGAACGAGATCTTCCCTGTTTCGCACTTCTATAAGGCGTGAAATAGCTACTGATCTTACTATCAGTCATCAAGATTGACACTGTAATCGTTTTCACTGCACTAAAAACACTCAGGGACCGTACTAAGCATCCAAAACTCCAAAATATGTAACAGGTTTCCATTGAAACTACCAGAGCTATTGTATTGAATTTTTAATATAAAAGAATAAGAACAGCTTTTTATAAGATCTGAAAGAATTCCCTTTAGATATATCCATGATCTAGCCTTTTTGCCACAGGAAAGTAAGTACAAACATTTTTTAGTTATATTTTTTACCTGAAAAATAGTAAAAGTTTTTTGTAAGTTTTTGTATGAAACTAAATTTTTGTGAATTTATTTTTTTCATTCAAGTTTTAATAATACTGTATACTAGATATATGTTATTCTGCTTTGCTCTTAGTTTCAATGAAACTATGATTGTGGGAAGGGGCTTTCAATAAGTAATATTAAGATTTTAAGAGCAAACAGAAAATGTGAACAGTATTGGCAGTTTAGAAAAAGTTTGGAAGTTTCTACATTTTTAGGTAATGTTCAGGTAAAAATTAGTTTTTAGTAAACAATTACTATTTTATTGTAACCGTTTCTACTATAAATCACTCTATCTATAACTTATACACATAATGCTATAATATTAAAAATTGCATGGTTTTTTGAATACATATGTGATATGTGTATACCTGTATATATATATATATATATATATATATATATATATGTATGTATAACCATTACAGGGTATATATATATATATATACATTGCAGGGTGTATATATATACACACACACAGTAGTGAGATATCACTAAACAGCTCAAGCTTGACAATAGGAGTCCTTTCTAGATCCTTGATCCTTTTGTCCTTGATCTAGATCTTTGATTTGGTTTAAGTTTAAATGTGAAAGCTATAATTAATGTCAATATTTTTCAGACCCTTTGTGGTGCAGAGCATTCGGTGTAGTGACATGATCTTGCTAGTGGTAAAGGCCAACTGTCCACCTCAGTCATCTGTCTACTCATTGAATGTGATCCCAAGTGAATACAACTACAACAGCACTACACTCAACTGTCAGAAAATAAAGTTCAAACACAACATGGACAGACGACGGCCCCCATCATGTATCAAGGAACACGATAAGGTAATGTCTTATTATTTAAAATTCCATTTCTGCTAGTGTTTCAATGAAATATTCTATCCTCCCTTCAAATTTGTCTTAACAAGTGTTAATTGAGTAATTTCTAAAGCAGCATCCACGATGCTGCTTTATTAGGGCTACAGAATATTAGTATTTTTTCCCATAGGGAAAAAATATGGTGGAACTTGGATAACTCGTTTAAGTCAAATATTTCCTGTAGTCCCCAGCATTTTGTATTCAAACAATGCTAAAAAATTGTAGACACTCAGTTTATTTAGGTCGATTCGAATTTTCGACATGGTAGATTAAGATTTTAAAACTAATCTCTGACTCAAAATATTTATAAAAAAAATATCTTTTTCAAACAATATTCAGTGAAAGTTTTGCATTAGACAATGTTAGCACCAGTGCCACGTCAGCGTTCAGACTGTTGACTCACGCCTTCACTAAGAAGGATCGGGAGACTGGTGACTGTCCCGTGACCATACGGGTCGTATTAGACTAGGTCACCAGGTGACGCCACTGGTCCAAGATCCCAATGGTAGCACTGTTAAAAAAACCCCTGTGTATACGTGTGTCTCGAAAGTCCCACCCCCAGTGTTAATTTTTTTTATTAATGGGAATAAATTTAATGTGTGAATTACTTACACCACAACTCTAAAAAGAGTTGCAAGAGCAACTTTCAAAGAATGTTGCACAGCTAGTCACAGATAAGCTGGCACTTGACCGACCCATTGAAGTTCTCTACTAACCTGGGCCAAAAACATTATCTGCAGTCATGCGGGACTGCATTAACTAATAGTGCAGTCTGTGTGAAGGTGCTGTCACACATTAAATACAAAATACTAAAGTGAAGCCTGCATCAATAAAAGTTAGTACACAATACAAACAAAAGATAAATAATTAACATTGAGCTTATCCATTTTTTCCACAACGATTATCTTGACTGAATCAAAATAAAACAGATTCAATGAACTATGATATGGTTTCAACGATAATTGTCTCAAATGGATAAGGTTCTACTTAGACTCCAGGCTGCAGGTGACACAGTTAGAGGATGAGACCTCAACCCCGCTGGTTAAATGTCGAGGCATTCCTCCTTGGTCCGATTTTATTTAATTTATATATAGCTGACATGCCAAGCTGTGTACAACATTGCACAGTTCATTTGTATGCTGATGACTCACAGTTGCACCCGTCATGTGAGCCTTCCAGCATTGACCTAGCAATTTAAATGATTAACTTGGATCTTGAAAAAGTCCTAGGTTGGTCAAAAGCGAATGGGCTGAAATTTAACATAGGCAAGTGTACTGTGATGCACTCAGCGCCACACAACCTAATACAGTCCCTCAATGACATTGGAGTTAATGTTAAGCTCGGGGGTGAGAGGTTGGATGTGTGTGATAGGGTAAAAACTCTGGGTGTGGTGCTTGATAGCAACCTTACCTTTTCAGACCATATCACACACAATTCTCAGCGAGCATTGGGTAGGATGAGGGGAACTGTATAGGTTTAAAAGCTTGCTCCCAGAGTCTGCTAAGCTGCACCTCATGCAGTCACTAGTCCTGTCGGTCTTCACTTACTGTTTTCCAGCCTATAGGAACAGAATTTACGGAGAAGACATGAGCAGAATTCAAAAGCTCCAAAATTCAATCAATGGTACAATCATATGGTTATCAATCATCATTGTCATTTTGCTACAATTAGTCCTGTATTAGACTGGGTCACCAGTGGCGTCACCTGGTGACCTAGTCTAATACGACCCGTATGGTCACGGGGCAGTCACCGGCCAGTCGCCAATTTCTGGTGACGCTACTGGTGACCATAGTATAGTAAAATAAGCACCGTAAGAACTAGTACCCACAACTATCGGTCACCAGGTGACGCAACTGGTGACGTCTCATGGTGACCTATCTAATACAAACCTTAAATGGTAAATAAAACATCAATGTTCATCCATTGCTTCAGTTATTGAAGTAATTTTAACATTAACAGTAATAATGTAGGTAATATCTTTACAGGAGGAAGATATCAAGCTTTGTGGACACGCCAACACTTTGATAGCAAACAAATTAATTGAATGGTTGTGCCTAATACCTCTCTATCTAGTATCTTTATTGTTTATACAAAGTTAATAAAAATTGAATTCCTATACTTCTAACTTGACTGTGATATGAAATTTAATGTTATCCATCAGTTAAATAATTTCAATCACATATAGTAAGGTTATCACATAATGTGTTTTCTAAAAACTATTTTAATTTTAAAATATCAGGAATGAAAGTTACATATTTACAATTAAAGCTTATAAGTAAATTAAAAAATATTATATACAAATTTAAAAAAACTTTAAGTATATACCAGAGTATACACTTAAGTTGGTATTCCCAAGGTAGTAACACCGACTAATAGTGGGAACAGTATCGTCCCACAAAAGTTGCATGTTGTTAATACACCTTAAAAACTGAATTTTCCAATTTTTATACAATATGTAACTAAGATGGGCTATATGTTAAATATAGTTTTTTTATTGATTCACATTCGCCCAAATTTGCATGAATTATGTGACAAAATGCAAATAAAGATCTAAATTGTTCTTTTAGTTTATAATAATTACATTCAATATTTTTAGTTTACTAACTGATTTCATTATTTTATTCAGAAATTAGCAGTAAGCCCGTCCTTTGTACGGGTTTTACGATTCAGTTTAAAGAAGAAAGATTATCATATCAAAATGTGAACTTGAAATCCTAAACAAATCAGCTCAAAGAAAATAAATCAATACCCAGGTTTATTATTTTGGCATTTCTTTACAATTAAATAGATTAGAACATTTATACTATTATTAAAATTATACTGATTAATATAGTATGATTTCGAAATGGGTTTAAAATCACGAACTAATATAAACTAATAATGATTTGACAGCTGTTTGTTTTTCTTTCTATCAAATCATTAAACTATAAAGACAGCTGATTATTATCAGTAGGTGATTGTTGATACGGTAATTGAAAGCAAAAGGCGACTAAAATCATGTAAAGACTGGGTTTTTAATTCTCGTTATCTACTTTTTAAGGGGCGGCGGACAATTCAAGCATTGAAAAACCTTCTCTGGAATGTAGAGAATGCATGAAATAAATTTCACGGTTATCAGTCCTTCAGTTTTTTCAGAGACAGCCTAAAATGCTTCCAGGAGCCACTGAGCTTTAATACCACTGAGCAATGTACAGAATAAACTCTAATTTTATTTCTATTGATTCATCAGATTCCCAAATAAATTTGTATCAGATAAGCTTTAGCATTGGTATTTTTTCTCTACATCTCATATGACTAGCTTATTTTTGTTTACTATTTTCATCAAACTTAAGTAACACTGGAACAACCTCTCTGAAACTTCATAACATGAGGATGAGTTTAAAAGATTCTTCATTAAAAAATCAGTTGTTTTCCTGATTCTGTAAATGGTTGAAATTTTTATTAGACAGCACGTTTGGCGTTAATATAGTGTGATATATTTTTTTCTGTTCATCGTGTTAAAAACTATTGGATATTAATTAAACAGTTAACATTTAATGTTAGTTATTTTTAAATATTTTACTTAGAACTTTATTGCAGCTTCTTATCACATTAAATAAGAGTGCAATCAAAAGAATTTAATACTATCTCACCATGAGAAAAATTACTACCCACATACTTTTTCCTCTTTATTTTTGTTTGAATTACCAACATAAATTTTTCTTTGGGACATCATCAGGAATTTCATCATCCGTCTATCACTCCAATATTGATAATCACTCAACAGTGAACACATTTACAATATAATATGATATAAGACTACGCAATATTGTTACTATGCAATCAATATTTCCCCAATTTTAATTTATTCAGGACCTCAAGTAATCACTAATGGTTCTCAATATTAACCTTTTGTGCTCTTGAAGCCAGTCTGACTGCCCACAGTTGTCCACTCGTCAGCTCTCATTTTTTGTAGTGCAACTTTCCTCTAGCGTTCTTGTCTGACGCCAGTCTGACTGCCCATACTTGCAGTCGCTAGCATTCCGATTTATTTACACTCAGCTGTTTGAAACGTTCAGCTGAGTTTGAATTATTTTGACACCAACGTGCAACACTGTAATTAGTACTAGATTTTCGTAGTTGTGTGCAATGTAGTTACTTGCTTTACTGTTTAAATTTACATTTTTTATGAAAGAGCGATTTTTATTTTTTTCAATTTTTTTATAGTAGAGCGATTTGGGTCTAGAATAAACCAGAATGGGAATATGTTGATGGGCAGTCAGACTGACCACAAGAGCTATAGGAGAATTTTATAATTTTGCCTCCAGAGCGCAAAAATGGTTAAAACCAAACCATGTTGATAAAAATAGTATAAGTGAGTGTATGAATTTGAAATAAATATTAATTGCTGAACATTAGGAATATACAATATTATTTTAAAGTATTTTTACTATATTAATTAAAAACCTTGACCCAAATTGTACAGCTGTTACATTAACACTTTCAATAAAGAATTTCCTCTAGACACATTTCCATGCAACTATTTCTTTGGTGCTTACAAATAAAAATTGTATGTTTAAGTGATTGAATATGCAGGAATTTTTGGGTTTAGTCTTTTCTATTCCCTAGATATTGTGGGTTGTTTACCTATAATTTGTTGAATTTTTGTTGTCTATTAATTTAAGAGTTCCTCCTTTGTAAATAATTACTATTACCTCAAGACTGCCCCTCAAGCTTTGTAAACTACTTGCTTTGTATTATACACAATATCTACATTTTTATGTTCATATATAAAATATATTGGTTGTGCCTTTCGCCTGGGTGTGTGTATTTACTAGTTTTTATCCCATACCCTTATAATCTTTAGCACCAGTCCAGGAACAATCTTTCTATGCCAAACAGTATCATTCATTATCAAGGGCAGACAAGTAATAGGCTAGTTCTTGAGAAATTGGTCTACATGGACAGAATGAAAGCTCATTTACAGTGAATGTTCTACAGAAAATAGAGCTATTACTGTGATGTTCATGACAAGGTCTAAACCTAAGACCAATTTTTCTTTGTTTCAGTGGTGTAATCAAAATTCTAAAAGCTTATGCAGTTTTCAAGATATCCATAAGTTAAGGATATAGGAGTTAACATACAAATTTAAATGAGAAGCTTGTCCATATGACATATTAAAATAACATTGCATTTACATCCTGAAAACAGTGATGCAATGGAAAAGAAAAAATTATATTACTTTCACTGTGGTCAGACATAAAATAATTACTACCTATTTAATATAATACTTATCTAAATAAATGATTCTCAACTGCCTAAAATCATATGATTTCAAAATTTGGATTGTAAACAATTTTCCTATGAATTTATTTATGTTTTAGCGAATTTCCCATAGGGAAGAAGCTATTACTACCGTAGGTCTCATGGCAAGAGTTAAGCCCGGCACCATGTTATTTTTTCTTCTTTAGGTGCCCAGAGACCAGAAACAATAGTCGTTAAAATTTATATATATATATATATATATATATATATGTGTGTGTGTGTGTGTGTGTGTGTGTGCGTGTTTTTGTGTGTGTGCGTGTGTTTGTGTGTGAACACGATAACTCTCGTAAAAATGGTCCGATCAAGACCAAATTTGGTGGAGAAGTATATTCCTACATTTGCTCAAACGAGTTTTAAAACCAGACATATCGGTCAATCGGAACGGGTAGTTTGAGGGGGGGGTTTTTTGGGCTTGAAGATGGCGGGTGATGAAGTCGACTCGTTATGCCCCTGTTGCAATAAAGTAGTTTTTGACTCGGATGAAGCTCTGATATGTGATGGTTTTTGTAAAATTTGGCATCATGCTGAGTGTGTTCATATTAATAAAGAAGAGTACAAGTTGATTAATAAGTTACATACTAAAGTGAAGTGGATATGTGCGCCATGCGATCAGAAACTGAGAAGTGTGGTTGACAAAGTAAGTGACGTGGATGACCTGTTAAATCTTAATAATACAGTCAGGAATCTGGTAAAATTAACGAAAACTTTGAGTAGTGATAGTGCTGCTATTAATGAGAAATTTCAATCTGTATCTTCCGAAAATTTTAGGTTAGGAAATGAATTGACTTTGTTTAAACAAGAAGTTGAACAGCAATTTTCGTCTGCAAGTTTGACGTTGACTTTACCGACTTTACCCGAAAGTTTAAAGACTAATAAAAATCCATCTATCCTAAATGATGCAAACAAGGTTTACGGATCAGAGACAAACCAGATTGAATCAATCTGGACTGAGGTACAGAGTGAAACATCGGAACGCCGGAATGGATTTGATAGAATTGGTAAGGAAAATGGGAATCGAGTTGTCAGTAATTCTAAATATGACTGGCAAACTGTCGGGCACAGAAATAAAGGACAACACAGAGGGAAAAGTAGTGGTAATAGTCGAAATAATAACAAAGGTACTGAATTTAACTCTTTAAGTGGTGCAACGTCTAAATCTGACAAGAATAACTCCACCCAAGTAAGCCAATCTCGTAAAATATATAGCGAGGTACTAAAGACTGGTAATAGGCCTAGGATAATTTATGGTACAAAAGAGGTGAGTGACAAAACCATTTTGCAGCCTGCTAAGAAAATGTTATGGCTTTTTTTGTTTGGTTTGGATGCAGCAGCTACTCCAGATCAGATTGTTAACTACCTGAACACTCTGAAAAGTGCCACTTATACATGCGAACAGTTAAAAACTAGGTTCAATACCTATTCCTCATTTAAAGTAGGTGTGCCTTTGGAGCTTGGAGATGAACTCATGCATCCAAACCTATGGCCTCAGGGCTGTATTGTCAGTAAATTTCGTCAAAGGCGAAACACAGCTAGTGACCTAGGTGAACATTTTTTAAAGCAAAATTCGCAAGTGCCAAAAGTAAGTTAGAGGCGAACTCTTTGGACACGGTAGAACCCAGGCCTAGTTATAATTCTATTTCTCGGTCAGGCTTAAGTATTTGTGTAATTAACATGCAATCTCTTCGTAATAAACTCTCGGAATTGGAAGCTATTTTAGCACAAACGCAAACTCATATTATATGTATAAATGAACATTGGTTACTTGAAGAGGAAATCTCCCTATACGTCCCCAAGGGTTTTGT
The DNA here is from genome assembly GCA_023375725.1 of Nephotettix cincticeps. Classification (NCBI taxonomy): domain Eukaryota; kingdom Metazoa; phylum Arthropoda; class Insecta; order Hemiptera; family Cicadellidae; genus Nephotettix; species Nephotettix cincticeps. Next base: position 97,802,132 of record CM041786.1, on the reverse strand, counting down.
CTTGGCTAGCTGGTTCTGCAGAAAATCTCCCTATGGTGGTTCATGCATTTTTTTGAAGAAAGACTTAAAATTCAACTATTTAGAAGTAGCTGGGTTCTCAAGAGATTAACTTGTGAAGCTTCTGCAATCAAAATTACTGATATTAATATGCTAGTCTTATGTGTATATCGAACCCCTGACTCTAATTTTAAACTGTTCTTATCACATCTTGAACTTTTACTAAATCATGTTACTCGTAAGCCCAAACCATTTAAGTATGTTGTATTAGCGGGGGATCTTAATGTTGACCTGCTGAAAACCCACGAGTCTGATACAGAAGATTTAATTAACTTGTTAAGATCTTTTGATTTGTATTTTTCTCACAACTCTCCAACGAGGTTTAAGTCTTGCTTGGATAATGTAGCAACTAACATTTTGGCTAAATGTTTGGAAGTAAAATTGTTAAAGCAAGGGGTTATCTCAGACCATGCTGGAGTTTGGACCGTCTTTGATGTGTATTGTGAGCCGACCTCTCAGTATACAGAAGGAGAAATCTCGAAGAGAAGATGCCTGTTAATTTCTAGTTTAAGTAATTTTGAACAGTCTTTAATGTATGTTGATTGGACTGGGGTTTTCACGAGTAATGTAAATCTGTCTGTAAATATGTTTTTAAATATTTTAACCTATTATTTTAATGTCAATTGTCCTTTAAAAACTGTGATACTTAGGCCTAAGAATAAAGCATTCTCTTTCTCAAAATGGTTTACGCCAGAGTTGGAAAGACTGCGTATGCACGTCCTTGCTGCTTATGATAAATGGAATAGTACTGGTAGGGTAGATGATAAATCAATGTTTACTAGAATTAAGAAACTGTACAAGAAAGAAGTTATGAATGCAAAAATAGAAGTTAACAATCGGTTTATAAAAAACTCAAAAAATCAATGTAAAGCGGCATGGTTGGTGGCTAAAAAGGAATGCAACCTTGAATCCTTGCCTAGGCAACCCATACCCATTCCTCATGATAGGCTTCGTGATTTTTTTGTAAGTTGTGCTTCCTGTAATGCCTCTGTTAACAAAAATAGTTCTCAAAGTGCTCATGATTTTAATTATACAAGTTTCTTGATCAATAGCCCCAAAGTTAATGATGGTCATTTTAAATGGAAACTTGTTGACGAAAACACGGTTAGGTCTGTTGTGAGTAAAATGAGTAACTCCCGTACTGAAGATGTCTATGGTTTATCAAATTTTTTAATTAAGAAAATACTGAATTTTATCCTGCTCCCATTGAATTTTATTGTTAACCTTATTTTAACTGAGGGCTGCTTTCCAGATTGTCTTAAAATTACCAAGGTAACTCCTATTTTTAAGAAAGGAGATGTTACTAAACCTGAAAACTATAGGCCTATAGCAATAGTACCAATTTTAAGTAAAGTTATTGAGTCTTGTGTAATAATGCAACTTTATAGTTATTTTGTGAATAATAATTTTCAATGGTTTTAGGCCCAATCATTCAACTGTTGATGCTGTTGGAAAAATTGTTGAATATATTTTGAATGGTTTTGAGCAAAAACATGATGTAGGATCAGTTTTAATTGACTTAAGTAAAGCCTTTGACATGGTATCACATAATATCCTTTGCAAAAAGCTTGAATACTATGGAGTTGTAAACAAAGAATTGATGTTTTTTAAAACTTATCTGGAAAATAGAAAACAAATGGTTAGTTTTGACAATTTTAACTCAGGCTTTCTAGATGTAACAGCAGGTGTACCACAAGGCTCGGTCCTTGGACCTTTTCTGTTTTTGGTCTTTGTGAATGATTTTAGCCCTAATGTCTCTGTGCTCTCTGTTCTATATGCAGATGATACCACTTTGATTCACTCTGTTACTGTTTTATCTAATGTCCATTCCCAACTTAGTGTAGCCCTAGAAGAAGCAAAATTATGGTTTTTATCTAATAATTTAGTTATAAATAAAGATAAAACAGAACATATAATTTTTTCTCTTAGAAACCACCTTGATTTAGAAGATAAACCTTTTAAACCGGTAAAATTACTGGGTGTATATTTAGATAGTAAGCTTTGTTGGGAACAACATGTCAACCAAGTTTGTATTAAGTTAGCTAGGGTAACTTGTCTTTTAAGGAAATTGGAAACATGTGTTAGTTTATAAGTTTTGTTCATTATTTATTTTGGACTATTCCATTCCCATCTAATATATGGCATCAGATTATGGGGAAATTCTTCCACAGCCATAAAAGTTTTCATCTGGCAAAAGAAAGCAATTAGGGTGATTTGTGGACTCTCTTCAAGAGAATCATGCAGACTTGTTTTCCCTAGGATGAACATAATGCCTTTTCCATGCCTCTATATTTACCATAGCCTTGTTTTTGTTAAAAAGCACATTGATTCTTTTAAAGAGGTTGCCTCTGTTAATAGCCACAACACAAGACACAAAGATAACTTAGTTAGACCTAGTATCAGATTAAATAAATACTTTAAGAGCCATAGTTACCATCAAATATTGCTGTTTAATAAACTACCAACCATTGTACAGTTGTTACCATTCAAAACGTTTTGTACAGTTTTAAGTAAGTGGCTTAAAGCCAAAGCGTTCTATTCAACAGAAGAATATCTCAACTGCATGTACATGAAAGACATTGTGCATATGTAACACCATATGAATTTCAATTATTTGTAACTTGACGAAGCTTATTGTATCGTCTGATATCTAACGGCCAATAAAGATCTTGTATTCTGATTCTTGTATTCACCAAAATTGGGTTTTTTGTGTTTTTCATATGTAATTTAAAAAGTTTTTGAATTTTATCTTCAACCATTAAAATAAGCTTAAAAAACTACACGATTTAGATTCTTAAAGTTTTTCTCTATCTGCAACGGTTACAAGAGATATTAAAAAATCTAAACACAGTAGGCTAAGTTGTATTTTGGGGCTCCAATGTTAATCTTATGCAGGATAAGAAAAAAATTAATATTTCACTTATCAATCAATATTTTTGGATACAACTTGATATTTAGCTTCATGTGGTTGAGATCCATCCATTTGTGCTTAAAAATCATAGTTTATGTATTTATCATGGCAGCTAACCTGCATACTCTTTTCCCATGTTAATCATATGGAAAATAGGAAAACTCCTTTATTTATGGACAGATGTTGATGAAAATTTGTACAAATTGTCAAAATAAAAATTGTTTATGCTATAAATGCCTACTTTCAGTGTTCCTCACAGCGGCAAACCTACATACTCTTACCTTAATCTTATGAAGAATAGGCAAATTACTAACTCACATATTTATTGACAGATATTGATAAAACTTGACATATAATATCATTATTACAATATTTATTTGGAAATTCGCTGAGTACACAGGTCTGCTGCGATGGGTTTTAGATACTTTCATGTTCACAATTATACCTTCATTGCTTGAAAAAGTTTTTAATTAAAACGAAAATTAGCAAAATCAAGAAATATTCATTCAATACACTACTCTACATTTTTATTTAAAAAGGTTTATAAATTCATCAAGAATATATAAATCTTAAAAAGATTTATATATTCTTGATGAATATATAATTTAAGGAGGGCTACTATCATTATTGTTACTAAAATATTAAGCATTTGAAACACAGTACTATTTGTTTTATATTTTATTAAATTCTTGCATGTTTCGGACCTTAACCCTAAAAATCATGATATCATCAGTGGCCAACTGTCGAATTCTGACAGTATGGGTCCGGAAATTTTGAAACGGTTAAAAACCTATATTAACTAACTCTAATCAACAGTACTGTATGGAAAATGTGTCGTTATAATTTTAGTATGAAAGCAAACCAGTAAAATAATATATCATTTTGAAGAGGAAAGAACGTATAATAATTTTGCGATTGGAGTGTGTGGCAGCACAGTGACTTTGGTTCGAGCTTCTAAATTCTGTGACGATTTCATCATCGCTGTGTCAGCTGACCCGGCATCATTATTATGTTGCAGAGTTTTGATTTGTTTTGAAGTTTATTTGGAGTTGTGCATATATGTAAATATGCACAAATATAACAAACTTAAAAATGTTTGTATTTACTTCCCTGTGGGAAATAGATCATGGATATGTCTAAGGGTAATGTTTGATCTTCATCTAAACAGCTGTTCTTATTCTTTTATACTAAAAATTCAATAAAATAGCTTTGGTGGTTTCTATGGAAACCTGTTACATGTTTTCCATCTTAAAAATCGCCAACACTCCCCCAGAACAAGTCAAAACAAAAAATAAGCCTCGAGAGTTATAAATTTTTTGTAAGGAATTTTACAATTTACATCATGGTTTAACTATTTCTGAGATGAAAAAAATCATAAACATTTTACATAAAAAAGAAAGAATAATTTTTTTCCACATTTTTAAATTCTATATAGTTTGTACGTATAAAAATTTATAAAATCAATTTTCATTGCTTTTATGACATATTTATGTTCTTTATTTCATTGAGATTACAAAAATAACTTATTCCTTGTCAGTTAACCCTCCAACGGTTCACTATTTGACCCCTTGAGGTTCACCTCATTTTGGCGCTTTTGCAGGCTTTTACTAAAAATTCCACATAAAATAGTAAAAATATAGTAACTATAACATATTATACACCATTTTAATCTACATTAAATTATCTATAAGATAAAAGTAACATGTTTTATTTTTATCTTGGTTTTGATGGGTGTATCCAGTTAAAATTGATAAAAAAATTTTTTTCAAAAGATTTTTCAAAGTTTGCTCCCCCACAAAACACAGAAAATAAATACCAGTCAAAAATTGAAGATAGCCAAGTTTTTAAAAATTTAATAAGTAAAATAAAAATATATAGTTTTATACACATAAGTCACTGCTATCAATTTTAAAATGGTGAAATTAACATCAGAACACCAAACAAACGCGACGAGAACGTGTAACGCCACCATTGTAAACAAAGCGACATAACCGCGCAACTGAAGACCGATGTTTTAACTAACATAGAATTCTCACGCATAGAGTAAGCAAAACGAAACATACCTCGGCGGAAAGCGTATGATCTGTAGAAAACAACGATACTATATTCAATGTAGTTTTAACCGAAAATGTATTCACACCATTGCTTTTTGTAAAAGCTTACCTACCGTCGATTGATCGATGGTGAACCTTCGACGATCGGCGGTGGCGTCGATGAATCGACGGTAAAACCGTTGGAGGGTTAAAATATAATTACATTATTTATAGCTATAAAAAGTTTACACCGTAAAATTTGATGGTCTTATGGTTTTTTTATATATATTTACGTAACTCATGAAAAAAAAGAAATCCCCCACATATACTATATTTTTATGTACAGAAATAAATTATCTACAATATTTATATAATGAATTTTTTATATAAAATTCAGGAAAAACTTTTGCTGAGGCTGCTTTTGAAATTTCAAAGAAAAAATTTCATTTCTTTTATTTTATTGCAAAAATTACTGGTTGCGATTTATCTATTTTTATTATTATTTTTTTATTTTATTATTTTCAGAATGTTCACCTCTTTACGAATAAAATGAGTATAAGGATGAGTAAGTTACCATGATATTTAGAATTTATATGAAATTTTTAAAAATGCAAATTTGCCAAATCCGCCTAGCTATTTCCCACTTCTAAGATTGGCGACTGCTAAGGTTAAGGTGATGTTCACAGTACATGTAACCTAATATAATTAAATTCGAATAAATGTTTGATATGTATTCTTATTTGTATAGATGGTAAATATTTTTTTAGAGGATGGGGGCCTATTTCTTGACTCTTTATGGTCAGCTGACAAAGTCTGCCCTCACCTACTTAACCCCTCTTTTTCTTCCTACCTTATTTCTATTATCATACGTGCATTGGATGCAGTGTGATAATCGGAGTTCTCGATTTCCTTCCGGAGTGAACTTACTTCAATTAATATTTAAGTAAAAATAAAACCAGTAATGATTTGAACTATTTTATTACTTTTACTTGTTAACCTGGTAAGCTATTAATAAATTGTTTCATCTGACATTCATTGTGCCACTGTATTAATTGCTCTAGAAGCTTTTGTAACTGTTCTCCACCTTCAAGAAAATTCTTCATGTTGTGCATGTTAACTGACAATCTATGATCAGAAATCCGATCATCCCTGAAGTTGTATGTTCGGATTTTTTCTGCACGGGCGCTAGTGCCAATCTGTAACAGTAAGTAATTTTTACTCAAATGAACTTAACACATTGATCGTTCAGAAAAACGAAAGCTGTTGCACGACATGACCCCAAGATTGACCCCCGGCTTAGCAAATGACACGTGGTATGGTATTTTACAACAATGTACTGTGGACAGCTGTTCTGACATTTGAAGTATCCCAGCTGTAAGTAAGAAATTAAGTAAGAAATCAAAATTACACCAAAGGGTAGGACTTTTGACCCTTGGCAAGTAGCACATTTTGGCTTTTTTGCACACTCCCTGATTGGAGTCTGAGGATCCATCCAGTCTTAGGAGCCCGGAGAGGAGAACTCCTGGAACCTCTAAATCAGCTTCTCCTGATGCAGATGTCTGCCCCTCTCCATGGTGTCAAGAGTTGCAAACCTTATTTCACTAAGCCTAATACAATCATAGTTATAAAACTTAATAGGGTAAACCAACAAAATCTGAAAATTTTTTTGAAGGGTCTGAAAATTAAGACAGACTGTGAAAAAGGTACAGATTTTTAACAGACTGTGTAAAATATGATGAACAACTAGATTTATTTACTTCAATAAGTCGCTGTCACTCATTATATCCCATTTTTTTATATATCATCCATACAAAATTTCTATGTAAACATGAATTAAAGCTTTGAATATGATTTTGAGCAGTCAGGTTCTGCATGGATGTTTTATAGTGGATGTTTCCTCATGTCATCTCCTGTTTTGGAGAAATTCATTACCCAAAAGATTACCTGACCTTTCAGCCTCTAACTTTTTTGGGATAATTTTAGTCAGACGTCTACATACACAACCTCAACCATAATTGATGTAAAAGAGACAACCTCTGGATAAATAATGACAATTACAAAAGAAACTGTAGTGAAGGTAAAGAAAATTTTGGATTACATCTATGGGGAATGACTTGAACTTCCAGAAGTAATTTTCTGTACAAGCTAAATATTTTTTGACCACAGTGATCAATTTGTATCAATAGCATGTTTGTAACTTACAGGGTTAGATTTTTTATTGGATGATTGGGAAATTATTCATAAATTATGACAAATAATTAACAGTTAAATATTATTAATAAAAAAAAAAAAATAAAACAAAATAAAATAACAGTTAGGCCTATCTGTAAGATGCTTAACATAAAGCAGGATGCAAGATCATAAACAAGAATGGGCATTGTCGTATCACAATGAATGAAAACCCCCAGATTGATAAGAACAGAATATAAGGGTTTAATCACCTTAAAACGAAACACTGAATTACAATTATGGTAAATATGAAACTTAACAAATAATGTAAATTTGACAGGATCAACATCCACCATATGGTATATAAAATGACATATAACTAATTGAAATTATTATTTACCGTTTTGGTAGCCTAAGATGTCAATCGTTATTTTCTCCTTGCGAGACGCGTTTCGCATCAATTACGATGCATCACCAGTCGTAATAGATCTCAACTTTGCCCATGGTAGTGGATGTCAACAAAATAAAATACACGAACACATACATGAAACTCAAATATATATATATACAGATTTAGGACCATGTTCACACACATTCGCGAAATGATACAACAGCGAGCGGGAGATGGCACGCGATACCACACAAGGTTGTAGGCCTACTGGTCAATCTACCCTTTTCCTGTCTTAGATACGCATATTGAGGCGTGTACAACAGCTGATTGCAATCATTGTGTTATCTATCAATGGTGATGTCACCCCCCTCCTGTCTCCTGTACAGGCGATAGGTGACTTTATCAGAAAAATCCTCTTTAACATTTAATAAATTATGTTTTCCCAATGAAGTGACGTTTTTAAAAATAAAATACTCCTCCCATACAGATCCTTGACCTTCGAGCATTATCGCAGGCCTTTAGTACTTTTAGAGATTCATCGAATTTCATATTGTGAGAAGGTATTATATTTTCTTTTAGGAGTTGGGCTACTTAAGAAGTGGAGTTTCTTTGGTTTCAGGCATTATGCTCCTTGAAACGCTGATAAATGATCTATTAGTTTGGCCAATGTATACTTTATCACAAACATCGACCTCGTTGTATTTAATAAGATAAACACCTTTGTCTATGTTATGTTTATCTTTAACCTTTCAATAAACCACTGATTTATTAGTAGGTCTTGACTTTGAGCTGTAGACATATGGATTTCCAAATCGTACCATTGTAACAATCAATCTGACCATTCCCTTGTGGTTATATTCTGTTGTTCTGCTTGTCGCTACATTCCTTGAAGCAAGAAACTCTTTAAGCTCTGTGGACATGAATGATGAACCTCTATCAGTGTTGATGAATGAGGATAGTCCAAAGAGGCAGAATAAGTAGCATAGTTTTTCAAACGGGCTTGTTTGAACGGCAAAAAAACCCATTTTGGGATACAAAACCCCCCAAACTACCCGTTCCCATTGACCGATATGTCTGGTTTACGAACTCGTCCGAGCATTTGTAGGAATACACGTCTCTACCAAATTTGGTCTCGATCGGACCATTTTTACGAGAGTTATCGTGTTCACAGACACACACACACACACATATATACACATAAATAAATATATATATATATACACATAAATATATATATATAAACTTTAACGACTATTGTTTTTGGTCTGGGCACCTAAAGAAGAAAAAATAACATGGTCCCGGGCTGCTTCAGGTAATATGGTAATAGCTTCTTCCCTATGGGAAATTCGCTAAAATGTGTGCGGATTGGTAAAAGAACATCCCCAGGTGCGGGCGGCATCGCTTGTTGCCATGAAAAAAAATGGCCATAAATTGTCCGGATGGCATTTCTTCACTGTTTTCCATCAAAAGACATCAAATGGTGAGTAAAATTTTAGCATATACCACTCTGTATTGCATGCAATTTAGCAGCGAACGTGTTAAGGATTCAGGCAAAGATCAGTAATTGTGGATGTCTAGTTCTTACTCAGTTGTTCTAATAGTATTTCTTCAGTTACCTGAAAGTTTATGTTTTAATTCATTAAGACAACACTAACAGACTACTGTAAGAAAGGTGTAGGTTATACTTAGTATTCACTGTAGTTTCAATAAAGCAGCAAAATTAAGTGAATGTAAAGTAAGGGTAAGGGTTCCTAATTTATCTTTGCCACATTTTGTTTCACCATTTGCTTGAAGAATGACAGACCTCAGATAAAATTTGACCCAGACCCTTTAAGTCTGGAGGCAGCCCTGAAGACAGATTCCTTACTAAATTTCAGTTCAAATTTAAGTGCAAACTTATATCGAAACGAACAAACCAGAAACTACTGTAGTAAAAAAATTACCTGTGACTTTCTTTGGCTACGCTGAGCTGAATCAATCCTATTTGATTCTCGCTCATATAACTGAGTTTTCAGTTTCTTCAGAGCTATTTCTCGGTTTTTATGTTGTGAGCGATCTGTTTGACATTCAACCACAATACCTGTAAAGTTAAATGAAATATATAATAAAATGAACCAAAAAATATTAAACATAATATAATAAAAAAATAAATAAATAATTAGAATGAATAAAAAAGAATCTCTAGCAGCAAAACAGCTGAACTCAATAAGTCCAGTCACAACTAATAGAAATATAGAAATGGCTGAAGAAGACAACAACCAAAAAATTCACTTAATTGTTGACAGATTCCACTTTTGTACTATGATCAAACCTTAATACAACTTCATCTAGTTAAGGCCTACTACAGTACGTTGAAAAACCTAAATTCTTTTGTTTCTCATGGGAGTAACTGCTCTATTCCGTGTTATTCTAATGGATAAAAAGCAAATTGTTAATTCCCTATGAAGCTTAACCTGAGATTAAGTTAGTTAAGGTTGATTTAGTTTTTACCATCACAAATAATTTCTAAATCAATGGAAATTTACTTAGTATGCAGATCTGTTGCTAAAGGGATATTAATTCTTCAAAAGTCAAATTTTAACAACTGGAAAGACATGTTTCGGACTACTAGTACTCATCTTCTTCTGTCACATCTTCCTTAAAACAAACCCATATTCAAAGGTTAATAACGGTAAATTCCGATACATACACACAAAATACTCATACATATACATGAACACATAAGGTCTTAAATCCAACAACTGGTGGGTGTTCTAGCCTTAACTCAATAAAAAAATCATTATGCAACTCTTTTTTTAATAATCAGTATAAAGATCAGTATGAATATGAAGATGAGTATTCAGATGAAAGCTAATCTACTCCCTCCCGAAGTTGATCTCTTCTTCTCTACTACTTCAACTATCAGAAGAAGCTTCTACTGTTGGCCTATACCAATGTTTAGGACATTTTTGCCTTTATTTTCCTACGTAAGTATATTTTTGTTAAAACCATCTTGAATAGTTTATTAATGTTATTATTTATTATTTTTCATATATTGTTATTGATGTTCTTTTTTGCATAGTCTTATATTTATATATCTTATATTAAGTAACTGTTGTACTGTATACTTTTGAGTTTGTATTGTACTGATACAAAAAAAGGGAGCCCAGTATTGAGCCCTGGGGGACTCCATATTTAATAAAGTCAGTTTTAGAGTTTATTTTTGTAATTTTTCTTTCATGTGTGATTTTTTAGTTATGGTTCAAAACATTTTATTGAATTTCCTGATATATCTAAGGATTTTAATTTATTTAATAAAAGTTCGTGATTTACGCTGTCAAAAGCTTTTGACAGCGTATATCAATTTAAGTAATTTAAGTGTTTAAACACTTAAAAACTTAGAATTTATAAATAGATTAGATCAGCTGTTTGATATCTTTGCTTCGATTTATGATGTAGAAAACTTTAAAATTGCAGGGGACTTGTTTTTTTGCAGGGGGGATGTTTTAACCCTTACTGGGCTTCAACCGCAGCACAGTAGGGTCGAATGCTGTGGTAAACGCGTAAACCCGCGATCAATCATTTAGCCACATTTACTGTGCTGTAGTTTGCGAAAAAACCGACAGAGTGCATGGTGATGTTGCTTTAGCCTCAATGCACTCACAAAAACCAATATGGCGGCTTTGTTGGAATATTTAGAGATTGATATCAGTTGTTAGGCAACATTGGCCTGTATTCTTGCGCTCCTGTACTGCTTTTGATGGAAATATACACGGGCCATTACGGCCATCTGTTTTCACTTTCCCTAACCTTGTTTGTTGACAATTAATTATTGAAGTGTGTTTATTTTCATTGTGTTTTAGCAATAAATAGTGTATATTGTGTCAATCAATCAAATCTCTTCATTACATTGTTGTTAAGACAAGTATAGTGTGATATGTGAACATGGTATAATAATACACAATACATATGGTCTTTCTTGTAGCCACTTCTTCAGTTGTTGAAGGAAGTGGTCCTTGTTACTTTTCTTGAATGTCTCTGGCAGAGTGTTTCACATCTTGGCGCCGATATAACTCGTCTTCTGTATTCTTCTGTGGAGCTTTTGTTGTGGACAGGTAGGCAGTAGTTGTTTTCATGCCTGCAATGATGAAAATGTGTTCCGCTCCTTTCTGCATCTGATTGTTTGATACGAACAATCTATTGACTCCAGGATGTATAAGTTGATTACTGTCAGGATCTTGAGTTCTTTGAACGCGTATCTGCAGGTCTATCTGGTTTGTAGGTTGTGCAGGATTCTGAAGGCTTGTTTTTGAAGGATAAGGACGCGTTGGAGATGGGCTACTGTAGTCCTACCCCATACGCAATCCCATACCTCAGATGAGACTCAAATATGGCATGGTATGCTGTTTTTGCTGTTGTCATGCCACCAACATCCTTCATTTGTCTTTACAAATAAGGGGAGCGTTTCACAAACCTGAGTTTTCACTACGCCGAGTAAGGCTAAAAATCTAACAAATATCGAAATTTCACCACGCCGAGGTTTCACAAAACCGAGTACGTTATAAAATTCAACTGTTTCACTAAACCGAGTTTCAAAAAACCGAATAAGGGGCTGGGTACCGTCCGCTCTAGAAGTGACTGTAGAAGCCTGTGTAGCAAGCAGTATTGCGTGCTTTGCAGGCACTCGCTGTCCAGTCGTGTAGTGAACATAACGCATGACACATAATTTATATTGAAGATTTAATAATAAATAGTTTATAGTTTATATTTTAGTTAATAGAAATAAGTTAATAATAGTTAATACATTTCGTTAATAAAATGTTGCGAATTAAAATAATTTTTAGAGCTTTATGATTCTTTAAAACCATAAGATCCCAAAAATGTATTAAATACAAATCCTATGTTGTTTCTAGTGTTTCAAGTGCTATTTGCCGTTTTGAATAGCTAAAATATATTAATATATTTTAATTGTTACCAAGTTCATAAACATTTGAAGCAGTACCCTTTTTTAAAATATTGAATAAAATTCAGGGTACTACGTTTCAAATTTTTATGAAGTGTGTGTGTGTGCGTGCGTGCGTGCGTGTGTGCGTGCGTGCGTGCGTGCGTGCGTGCGTGTGTGCGTGCGTGCGTGTGTGTGTGTGTGTGTGTGTGTAAACAATCAAATTCTCTCTGCTTTGGAGCATACAATTATTTTCGTTTAATATTTTCTATAATTTTCTTTTTAACATTCATCCATGGACAGTTTTATTTCTGTATAATATATTAAAACAGTATAAAGTAGCTTAAGTTATTAGATCAATAATGCCATTTACACAGATTTCAGGCAGTGAATGCCTTCAAAGCGCATGATACTGCGCGTTGTTGGATTGCCGGCCGACGTGCTCTTGGTGCGAACTCACTTCTAGAGCGGACGGTACCCAGCCCCTTACTCGGTTTTGTGAAACCTCGGCGTAGTGAAATTACGATATTTATTAGATTTTTAGCCTTACTCGGCGTAGTGAAAACTCGGTTTTGTGAAACCCACCCCAAATAAGCCTGTGCTAGCTTATTGCAGAGTCAATATGTTCTGTCCATGTAAGTTTATCATGGAGTATTATGCCGAGATATCCAGTAGTCGTAACTTCATCCAGTTCTGGAATTCTCCCTGTGTTTTTCCTTTGTCTGCCTATGATCAGTTGTTTAGTCGCATTCATTTAAGTTTCATTCACAACAAGGTCATTGTTATAGCAGTATTGTATAGCCATGTTAAGGGCAATAAAACTGTCTACTACAAGTTTATTTGGCTCTTGATCTCCCAACAGCAATACTGTGTCATCTGCACACATCAGGGCTTCACTGTAATCTTTGATGAGCCCAGGGAAGTCGTTTTGTAAAGAGGATGAAAAGTACAGGGTCTAGGACAGATCCTTGGAGGACTCCCCTGGTGATGGGTAGGGTTTTGGAACTAACTGTTTCTGCTCTACCTTTCAATATGTGTGTTATTTCCACCAGCTGACTTCTATTGGCAAGGTAGCTGGAGAACCACTCTTTTGCTTTTTCTTCTATACTTATTAAAGTTGATTTATTTATTAGCTGGTAATTTTGGGTGCGCACGCATGTGCCTGTTGTCTCACACACTAGTTTTTTGCTCCGTAGTTGATCCGAGTTTTAACGCTAGAAAAACTTACAAGAAATGTACCACGGGTTTTGTGGACTTGCTGCCGTCACTCAACAATCAGCAATGGCGCAGTCCCGTATCTTGTGTCATCCCCAACCTGCGAGGATGAAGTGGCACAAATCATTGGCGGTCTTTCGGCTAAGAGATCAGAAGATATGAATGGAATGTCAGTGTGGGTACTTATACAGTAATACATATACAGTATGTATATGTATATTACAGTATGTATATTACTGTATATTACAGTATGTATATTACTGTACATTACAGTATGTATATTACTGTATTATAGTAAACATACAGTAGAAACAAGTATGTTTCCTATACTGATCCCATTAACAAAACTCATTAACTCTTAGCTTCAGTCCGGAACTTTCTCATCTGCATAAAAATCATAAAAAGTCATTCCGATTTTCAAAAAAGATGATCCACAAATTGCAAACAATTATCGCCCAATTTCAATATTAGCAGTTTTGAGAAAGATTTTTGAGAATTTTTCAAATCAAAAACCTGCCTGGAGTTTCCGGCAAAAATAATACTACTTCATTCTGATCATCTGCGTAGGCGATCAAATGTTTAGTTATCGCATTCTCAACTACTCCGGGTTTGAGCAATACGATAAAGTGTTGCCAAATTTACATTTGGCCTATTTCGTCGTTCAGTGTTCACATAACCAACAAATTTTCCACTTGTTTTCAATCTACATTTTATCTTTGTTCAATGAATTTAAGCGTTATTAATTTTACATTTTTAGATAATTTTAAGATGAATAACTAACTAGATTACGACGAGGTACCATAATTTCACGGGTTTCAATATTGTTATACAGCCGATCGGGGTATTTTATCTGCCAAATATTCCAACTCTGCGCCTGTGCACAGGCCTTTGTTTGATAGTACTGTCGACTGTCACTGCTATTGCCGATATGCAGATAGCCGATGGCATCGTGCCAACGGCGTCTGTCAAATCTTAATTCTTTGTTAATGGTGATTTGTTTTTATCATTGTAATAAATAAAATAATTGAATCGTGAAATAAAATTGAGAATTAGTTGATTATTCGTAGAATGAATTGATGAATTAGTAGAAAATTGATGTCATTTAATGGCGAATTATAAGGTTTCTGTTGATTTAATTTGTGAATTACGCCATATTAAAATTTGTTACTGGTAATTGTTATTTTGTAAATTTGTATTTATTGATGGAATAAACTTATTATTATTATTAATTTTAAATGCAGTGAAGTAAAAATTTTAGTTTTGTTGTTCATCCTATAAAGAATTTATGATTTTTATGTACCATTTAATAATTTTGATAGGTAACATTTTATTGATTTTTTCCTAATTTATTCTTAGATAAGTCTGATTTCACTTTTTTATTGCGAGTATCCGAATCCGAAAACTATCCGATCCGAACCCAAACTATCCGATCCGGATCCGATCCGAATCTCAGCTATCCGATCCGAATCCGATCCGAAAAAATAATTCACTATCCGCACACCTCTAATTAATATTGAATTGAAAAGAAACTTTTAGTTTTTCACTTATTGTTTTCATGTGCAGCCTAAACACAGGTTTTTAATAGGTCGAAAGTTTAAAATCTAGGCTCCTCCTTTGACGCGCCAACTCAACTTCAATCAGAAGCCATTCGTTATTGGTGGATTTAGGGGATCTCAGTACGATCAGTGTGTGTGTGATCAGTGTGTATAGTCAACATTAGCGCGACGTGGTGCCTGTTTTCAGAAGTTTATGCACACTCACCCATGAAAAATTCAAGCCAAGTGAAATCCGAAAAAAAACTTTATTTCAGCAAACTTTGACTTTATTTGTTATCCTGTCGACCTCAGGAGGACGAATCACAGGCTTTGGCGCTCTGAGATCCACCACCCCGGATCTCGGAGCGCCTACTGTGCCGTTGTGTAAACACATTGCGGATCTCGTTTCGACACATTTGTAAGAACACACACACACACAAACACACGGACGGACGGACAGACATCACGTTGAAACCCATATTTGTTTGAATAGGTTTTCAGTGTTTTCGACTTGATACGTCAACAAATAAGAGTTTTATGAGTTGAATTCTAGACTTCCGATATATCAGAAGCTGGTCTTAAAAGGGTTAATATTATTTTTGTTTAATACAATTAAAAAACAAAGATATTTTTTAACGCACTACTACTTGACTAATAAATAAATTACTACTTCTCCCGTAGAACAAAGCCCAAGGACCTTAAATAAAGAGAATTAACAATTCCTTTATACCATCAGAATAACAAAGATTGAAGAATAAAAAAATAGAATCAGCCCATTCGAGATCAAAATAATTCAAACTGTTTCATTTATTCACAAAGAGAAGATCAAATGGATTCTTAAAAGCATTCCATAAACTAGTTAGTAGTTAAGTAAAATTATTACCAGTAAGTAAATTACTAGGACTAACCAGATGGCAAGTGTGTGATGCGTATGGCACTGTCCGTCGTGTTAACATGTTGGCCGCCTGCTCCACTTGCTCTTTTGCTTTCTATCTTCAAATCAGTTTCCTTTATATTTATTTCGACCTAGAAATCATTGAATGTTTTACTACTTTATTTGAATTGGCCATTCAAACTTACAAATGTTTTCGGATGGTTAAACTTTTCTACCGGTTTGTCCAATATAATATTTATTACAGTTATCACATGCCAAACATTATTTCCACAGGGCACAATTATTAAAATAATATGTCACATAATATGATTATACAAAGAACACAGAGGTAGAAAATTAGACAAGAAAGAAGAATTCCAAATTTATGTTCGCTCTGAAATTGGCAAAAAATATATTTAACACTTTACAAATTGAAACACACAACCCAATTTAAGAAAAATTATACACGAAAGAAGTAAATCCTGCTAACACAATACAACGATTTAGAAACATTGAAATTTTAAACTATCATTTTGTTATTAATTTACATTTATATATTAATCTTATGAAAATATAGGCCTATTATGTACATGCATGTTTCTTGATAGTGAGATAATGTCCCGAAACATGTTGAAAAAAATGTTTAGTACTTGGTAAGGGTACTTGGAATATTTAATTCAAGTCATTTGTCTAGTTATAATAGTAATCCTAAGTAATAAACTAAAAAGTTAAAAAACATGACATTGTTTTATATATATGTGTGTGTGTGTGTGTGTGTGTGTGTGTGTGTGTGTGTGTGTGTGTGTGTGTGTGTGTGTGTAACATTATACTAAACACAATGGATGGATGTCTAAATCACCAGTCTCCGAAGCATGAGGTTGTGGGTTCAAATCCCACACTTGGCGGTTAGCAAAATTTGCACCTCAAGTCCCCCGGGGTTGACCCAGCCCTGTGAGGCAATTGGAAAGGTACGTCTCAAGTGGCGCATCCTGGACTAGAAAGCTAGCACTAACACGGTGAAGAGCCTGCTATCCTGACCACATGCCGTTCATTGTACTAGAATGTACAACAAAAGCCATGGCTAACAGACAAAATCCCTTCATAGGGATTTAAAAGCCAGATTATTATATATTTATACTAAACACAAGCCTTTGTTATTTTTTGCAACTCACATCAGAAGGTTGAGGCAGTATAGCCACTGTCACAGTACTTGTATGCATTCTACCACCTTTCTCTGTCTCAGGAACCCTCTATAACCAAATATAAAAACATTTTGAAACATTTTTAAATATGATTGGGTGGTTTCTTTGAGCTCCATGCCCTATTGCAGTGCTAAGGTCGGTGTTTAGAGTATGCATACTGGTTACTTACATCTCTTGTCTACATGCTAACGCAATTACAGTCTGATCCTTCATTGTATATGTTGTTTACGAGTGTTTAAGATGCCTCCGACAATCATGCTTTCCGCCGATTGTGAAGTACAGGCTGTTATACGATTTCTTAGTGCTAAAGTCGTAAAACCGATTGATATTCATCGTGAAATCTGTGAAGTTTACGGACAAAACATTATGAGAGATGGAATAGTAAGGATGGGTGAGAGCATTTAAAGATGGATGCACAAATGTGCCAAGAACCCAAAATATCATAAAATCTTTATATGTAATGTAGCTATTTTTTGCAAACACTTTTGACACATGAACTAAAATTAACATTAGAGACAAGAAAATTTTCTCAGTTTATAACCGAGAACTATAACTTAGAATAAACTTTGAATGAGGTATTTAAATTGTAATTTAGGGAATTTTCAAAATCATTAGGCATAAGGATCCACCTAAAAGTTTATTTTCCTCCATACACTTAAAATGTCAAGCTTATTTTTTTATCACTAGACAAGGTAATATTAATAAATATTATTATTATAATCTCTAGATAATATTAAGGTTTTATTTTTATTGCAGTAAGTGCAGAATTGATCTCGTTAATGCTACATGTTTAGTTAAAATTTGTGTTGTTGATTAGTATTATTATTTATGAACAATAAATACCTTTTTTTTAGTTCTGTTCAAAAATTGGGAAGGATTTATTTTATTAATAAAAAAGTGGGCAGGAATAAACATAGTTCATAAACAAAAGTTCATGGTATTAGTGAATATATTTTTAAATGGTACTGTGATCGATGGATTGCATATTACGTTTAGAGTGATGTGATGCTATTATCACTTCGCTAGCCAGGCCTGGGGCAACTAGAAGATTCCATAACTCAACTAAAATAGTAATATTTAGGATAGGTAACTTTTGTTTACCTAAAAAATAGGTTTGTTACAAACGCTTAGCCACCAGGTACAATATTTTGAACTCTATCATTATGACTCAAATCATCCCACTCCTAAATCAATGGACTGTTAATCAAATTCAATTTGATTTTTTTTTATTGTGCATTATCAAATCCTACAATATCACGAAAAAGTATTATTTCTGCATTAAATTTAACCAGATATCAGAGCAATGATCCTTCGTTGACAAAAACATTTAAAAATGTTCAAAACCGTAATGATTCACCTGAACCCTGTGAACCCCTGCCTCGTGCTGCAGCATGCTGTAGGCTCCAAAGCCCGAGACCAGTATGCTGCAATGTCTGATCCCACCTAAAAAGTACACATAAGATTTAAATCTAGGCCTAACTAAATTCAAGATATTTTTCATAACCAGTCTTGTCAATTATTTCCAATTAAAAACGCTATGTAATTAACAACAAATTTCATGGCAATGCAAGTACTTGGGTAACATATTAGCATACTACAGGTGAAGCAAAATTGTCTTGCTTTATTGGTTGAAAAATAATATTAAATAGGTTGTTGAGTCCTGAATGTTTCCTGAATGTTATTCGTACGAGGAAGAAAACCAATGCTTAACTTTAAATTTTACAACAAAACCAAAAGACCTATTTAAAACTTATTTTTTACCAAGAAGTTAGTTATTTCAGGATGTCTAGCAAATATTCAAAAGTAAATTCATGACTTTTTCCAGCCTTTCAGAAATTTTCAGATGTTAACATGGTAATATATGTAAATAAAAATGACTTTTCATTCAGTTGAAAATGAGAGATGAAAAAATGTATTTAGAATTAAATAGCAAGTGGAGCTACTGTCGGGAATCGAATTAAAAAATCACATTTATTCATATTTACAATTTAAAAATGAAGAATAGTCTAAAAATAACCTCGATCATTGTCTTGTTCCCTTTCAAACGGAGACCAGCTGTTGGGCTATTAATTAACAGTCCTGTCAAAGGAACATGTCAGCCTTGGTCAGTAACAAGACTACAAGATCGCGCCACAATCATCTTACAATCAACTCTCATTCATACTTGGCTTAAAATACCTACCTTGTGCTATGGTCGCCATTTCAATAATCTAATCTAATCTTCACTTCCTACACAATTTTACCTTTGCAAAATAAAAGGCATACACTTAATTAATCTTTGTAAACAACAGCTTTTAGTGTTTTGTGAAACCATTTCAGACTTTAATGAATTTCTCTGCTAATTCTGACTTTTCAAGACAGTTTTCTAACCCATGACTAATTCCCAATTTTTCTGACTTTCCCGGCCAATATGAATTTTTAGGTGAGTTTGAAACAGTTTACTTTTTAACATGTATATGTCTTAGCTCTGAGGGGGGTGTTGGCAATTTGTAAGATGAAAATTTGTACAAGTTTCTAGAGAAATTACCAGAGCTATTGTGTTGAATTTTTAATATAAGAATAAAAATAGCTGTTTAGATGAACTGAAAACATTTCCTTTAGACATATCCATGATCTAACCCATTTCCACAGGGAAGTAAACAAAAACATTTGTTTCGAGGGCTGTTACACAACCTCTGGCTAACGCCAAGCTGTGGGGTAGCTAGGGTATAGTCAACGTCAATTTTAAATAATTTTAAATCCCAGCTGTAAACAGATTTTGAAAGAGAGGACTAAGTATTTTTGGTTTAAGGGTGGGTCGATGTGTTGGATGTGCTTTGTAACACTTTTCGTATTCCATCATAACTGCTGAGACTCATAGAAAACTATCTCCGCTCCAGACATCTGAGTTATGATACCCGTGAAGGAGCGCGTACAATGGAGGCCACCTCCGGTGCCACACAAGGTTCAATACTCAGCCCGGATCTCTGGAACGTCGCTTATGACAGCCTTCTGAGATCTGAGATGCCAGAGAAGCCCGTCTTAGTTGGGTACGCTGACGTTGCGGCTCTTATCGCTGCATGCAACGTTGAGCTGGCCCAACTAAAGTTGAACCAGGTCATGCGTGTGGGTAACACCTGTATGGCCGATCATGGTCTTTCGCTTGCCCTGAGCAAGACGGAAATCGTGATACCCACTAAAAAAAGGATGCACACTGTTGTTCCGCTGCGAGTGGGGAGGGAAGTGGTCCAGACAACGCGTACCGCCAAGTACCTCGGAATCATGATGGACAACAGACTAAGATGGAGAGACCAGATCAGTATGGCAGACAGTATTGGCCCCTAAGGTAGTCTCTTACCTTAGAAGACTGATGGCCAATGTCAGGGGTCCTTGGTTGAGCAGAAGCCGTCTCTTGATGTCCACAGTCAAGTCCGTGCTCCTTTATGAGGCAGAGGTTTGGGCAGACGCTCTCACCAAGGACATCTACTGGTTGCGACTCGCCTGGGTTCAGCGTCAAGCTACGCTCCGGGTGTGTTCTGCATATCGGACAGTACCCGAGCCTGCCGTCCTGGTTGTCGCTGGAGTCTTTCCTGTCAAACTTTTGGTAGGGAGAGGAAGGCGATTTATCAGAGGCAAGGCAGGATCGACAAGGATGCTGCAAGGTCTAAAGAGCACTCCCGATCCTTCCAGCAGTGGTAACACAGCTGGAAGCACGATGCCCGAGGACGATGGACTGCGCGAATCATAGAGGCAGGTCCAATTGTGGGTTGGACCTGCTCTGGACATGGCGAGTTGGATTACTTCCTCACTCAGATTCTGACAGTCCATGGCTATTTCAAGTCGTACCTGTATCGGATGGGCAAAACCGGTTCACAGGACTGCACATACTACCCGGGCGTTCCCGACGATGCAGAGCACACTTTCTTCTGCTGTCCCATTGGGAAAGGCCCCGCCTGGAGGCTGCATGAAAACTTTGTGTTTTCTCGGTGGACACGGTTTGCCACAAGATCATTGAGGACAGATCATTGGTGAATTTTTTATTTATTTATTATTGTTACGGTAATTGTTATTGTCCTCTTTTTATTAGCCTTAAAGTAATGACAGTAGTAAATTTATATATATATCACGTTTTAATTTATACCAAATCTAACCTAAGTGAATTGAAATGCAGGGAAAATATTCATAATTATAACACCAGAACCAAATCCAAGCTAGATATTCCTATACATAGATTAGCCAAAACAAGCTACTGTCATAAAATCAATAGTATTAGATTTTTTAATAAACTCCACCATTCAGCAAAATTAGTAAATTTAAATAGATTTAAAGTTAAATTAAAGGAATGGCTTATTAAAAACCCATTTTATTGTTTGAATGAATTTCTTGATGGCACTGTAAATATAGACTTTTAGATAGGTTCCAGCGCACAAATTTTAATTTTAATTTTAATTGTATCATGTACACCTGATAATTTCTGACTATGTCTATTCCTTGTAAAAGGTCAACGACAATAAAGCTCTTGATTCTTGATTCTTGATTCTTGACTAGAGGTGTGCGGATATCCGAAAATTCGGTTCGGATTCGGATCGGATTGGATATCCGAAACTGATCCGAATGTATTTAAGATATCCGGTAATATCCGATAAATATCCGAATTTTCGGATAGACTGTATATTTCGGCAATTTGAACAAAAACAACGAGATTTTCGTCGAGTTAATACCCGCGAAGCCGGAGTAATTTTTGCTTCAAAGACATATTACGTAGTCTTTCATCAAAACAATGTTGTTGACTGGTAGACGCGATACACTTATAGCGATTCGAATCGCTAAGCATTATGACAACGTGAAATATATCCCGAATATATCTTGAAGAGTGAATCTATCCAATACTATAATACGAGCAAGGTTTGTATATATATATATATATATATATATATTTGCACACGGATCTCGAAAACGGCACCGAGGAATTTCTTTAAATTTTGGAAATAACTAATTTCCGAGTAGAAAATAAGTTCTAGATAGGTCTAATGTCCAGGAAAATTCGTGTTTTAATGTAATATTAAGTTTAAAATCTAAAAATTTAACATTACGCTTATGGAGAATAAAAGGTAAACAATACAAACCAAAACAGCTGTTTATAACCGTTTGACAGTTCTTGATTGAAGACTGCGGGGAACAATATAGAGGTTATGCATTAATATTTATTTTATGAATTAAATTAATGCAAAATTATCAGGTTACTAAACAATTTGTAAAAACTTCAGGATAACATAGCTGTGCGAAATAAAAGCAGAAAAAAGTATTTCCAAAATCTTCCGTGTTTTGATAGAAAACGTATTCGTTGTATTGCTTGAAGCCACTGTAACAAACCAATTAATTGACGTAAATTAAATTTCTCTTTTGCTTTTCAATCCTCATTCCGTTTATAACAAAATCAGTTGATCACAGGCTAATAATAACGGTATGGATAATTAAACAGTAAATGATCGGCTTTGGCTAAAAGACGTTAAACGGCATCGCTCAATTGACTAACGTCGTAGCCGAGTAATAGCGTGTCGGCCTCAAGAACTATAGGCCGCGAGTTCCATTCCTACCAGGGGCAATACTTTTTGTTCAGTGCTATATTAATTATGGTGTATTAAATCGGTTTTATTTCAACCACATAAATGTTTTCATTGGGCAGTAAATTTGTTTTTAATTTTGCTAATTAACTTGTAAAAACATGTCTTATTCTATCCGAGCAAAGCTCGGTCACCAGGTACTAATTACACTAAACGGTATATTTAGAAGTTTGGAAGGATCAAGATTTTGAATGATTTTCATTGGTTTAAATATTAAAATTAAATTTCAAATCATTATTCTGAATTAACTAATCGATAATAAACAATGAAATAGTGAATGAAACAATCGAATGTAGCAACAACCAAACCAAAGTAAGGTTACGGCTTCCTGGTTTTTGTAATGCGTAGTAGACGCTAATAATGGCAAAATGCCAGCTCTGCTGTGTCCTTTAGTGCACAATAACTAAATATCGTACTTCTATTGTGACTACATCTTATTAGTACTCCTTCACATTTATTACGGATATATATTTAAGAATGATACGTCCTTGAGGTATCAACTAATTATTTCTAATGAGTTTTAATAATGTTTTAATTGGTATAAATAAATATGATAACGACAATTTTGGGGGTTAAAATCCAGTTGCACCGAGTATCAGATTGCGGTTTGATATTGTTCCGTATAAAATTTCATTTCGGCTACGAAAAAACTTGAATTGTGATAAACCATCAAAATAGCTCGTTTTGCGTCGGGGTTTCCAGCAAAAAAATACTACTTCATTCTGATCATCTGCGTAGGCGATCAAATTTTTAGTTATCGCATTCTCAACTACTCCGGGTTTGAGCAATACGATAAAGTGTTGCCAAATTTACATTTGGCCTATTTCGTCGTTCGGTGTTCACATAACCAACAAATTTTCCACTTGTTTTCAATCTAAATGTTCTCTTTGTTAAATGAATTTAAGCGTTATTAATTTTACATTTTTAGGTAGTTTTAAGATGAATAACTAACTAGATTACAAAGAGGTACCATAATTTCACGGGTTTCAATATTGTTACACAGCCGATCGGGGTATTTTATCTGCCAAATATTCCAACTCTGCGCCTGCGCACAGGCCTTTGTTTGGTAGCAGCTGCATTGTCACTGCCCCTGCCGATACGCAGATAGCCGGTGGCATCGAGCCAACGTCGTCTGTCAAATCTTGATTCTTTGTTAATGGTGATTTGTTTTCATCATTGTAATAAATAAAATAATTGAATCATGAAATAAAATTGAGAATTAGTTGGGGATTAGTAGAATGAATTGATGAATAAGGTTTTTGTTGATTTAATTTGTGAATTACGCCATATTAAAATTTGTTACTGGTACTTTTAAATGCAGTGAAGTAAAAATTTTATTTTTGTTGTTCATCCTATGAAGAATTTATTATTTTTTATGTACCATTTAATAATTTTGATAACATATTATTGAGTTTTTCCTAATTTATTCTTAGATAAGTCTGATTTCACTTTGTTATTGCGAGTATCCGAATCCGAAAAGTATCCGATCCGAACCCAAACTATCCGATCCGGATCCGATCCGAACTTGAGCTATCCGATCCGAAAAAATAATTCACTATCCGCACACCTCTAATTGTTACAGTTTTTTTTTATAACATGTGACCCAACCAAGTTTGAAAAACTCATTTAACGTTAGAGATGCTGAGAGAAGGTAAAATCAGTAGTTGCACTACCACTACTTCTCTGATATTGAGTCTTTCATTTGTCCCATATTTTAAAACCTGCTTAAATCAGAGATTGACTTAATATTGAAATGGAATACAACCCACCCACCTCACAGCCTTGAGTTAGCCTCAGGTTTAATAACAACCCTTGAAAAAAGTATCTATCACAAGTTAAACCCAACATAAATGAGATGTAAGCATAAACATACCTAATTCAGACTTGTCATTTTCAGCCACAATATAGTCCCAGCCTCTATTTTCTATGAAGCTAATGTACATGTTGAACAGATCGCAAGCAAATAGCTGTGCTTCACTGCCTCCCACTCCAGCTGAGATCTCAAGAAGAATCTCGTTGCAGTGTTTGAGATCTCCTCTGGGAAGAAGAATGTCTATTATCTATAAATAATAAATTATTTTAAAATAACTTATATCAACTACTATACAAAAGACCAACCCAACACAAAGGTATGTTGTCTTCAAAAAAAGAATTCCAAAATAGAAATAAATGCTTTATAATCTTTTAGTAAAATTAACACCCCATCGCAGCGTAGACCAGCGTACTCAGTGAAATTAAAAATCAATAATAAGACAATAATATATAACAACTTTGATCAATATTTCGATAAATAAGAGAGTCTACCTATACTCCATAAGATAAACATGGGAAAGAGTATGCAGGTTTGCTGCTGTGAGGAACACTATACCCGTTTAATTTAGCCAAACTCTTAATAATGTTCAACTCATGTTCATATGCTTCCTGTTCTAGTGGTACATGTAATAGTCTGTAAATCATTGATCAAAATGTTGCCGTTTTGTGTTGCCAAGGGTGGTGTGAATATGCTGGTATAATCAAATCTGTCTGTGTTTGTTTGTGATATATTTAATTTGAAATATATCAGACAAATACAGACAGATTTGATTATACCAGCAGACATCGTTTTAAAACATCGTTACTCCTTAAAGGATTAAAATAATCCGGGGTAAGTAACCCTAAATATTTTATAGTTTGAAAAATGAGGAACTATTTTCCGTTAGGCCTACTTATTAATAGCAAAGTTTAATGTCTAAGGATATTTCATATTTTCAAAATTTCTTACCTCAGAATAAGAACCTTAGGCTGCAACCACACTTGCATCTGTTGACGCTGGACGATCGGAAGCAAAAGAAGCGGGTTCTATTGGCTGGCTGGTTGTGAAGAAAAGCATTCATGCACAGCGTCTTTTGATGCCCGTGTAAGAAAAGAAGGCACAGCCTGGAGATCAGATGATCGTTAAGTAGACCCAGGCCAAGTCTGTCACGTCTTTTAGCACTACCTGCATCACGCTTCCACACTTGTGCATATCATTAGATTAGATTATTGAAATGGCGACCACACCACAAAGTAGGTATTTTAAGCCAAGTATGATTGAGGATTGAGTGTTAGATGGTTGTGGTACGATCTTGTAGTCTTATTACTGACTAAGGCTGACATGTTCCTTAGACAGGACTGTTAATTAACAGCCCAACAGCCGATGGCAACTAAGGGACCTACAGTTTAACGTGGAATCCGAACCACGGCCTCTGCCTCTGGATTTACGAATTGGTCTAATTATAAGGATGGTCTTAGCGGATTAACGTAGGTATTCAATAGTACGGATGTTAATCCACACAATAGAACCTACACCCTCTGAACATCGCTCACAACTATCCACAATTCATGACCTCCAAGTAGCTGGATTAAAGGAAGACGCCACCGTCCCAGTCATTAACAAACAACTCTCTATAAGCATCTTTGGACGCTGCAAACTACTCTGACCACATCTACTTCTTCGGATGCTAGTTGCAATACGTTGAAAGAAGCCATTGAAACGAACGAGCAATGTAGCCACCCATTTTGATACTTAAGAAGCAGCTTCTTTTACTACCAAATGTCAAGCATCGATAAACGCATATGTGGCTGTAGCCTTAGTGTAAAATTACACTTTGCCTTGAAATTTCCCAATACTAATATTTTTTAATGTACAATGTACTTTGTACCTTTTTGTAAATTTCAGAAAGTTCGGCTCTGTATTGTAGAAGGTCTTCATTAATCATTTCCAACATTTCTTTGTTGTCTTTCTTGCTGACTGAAAAATGTTTATGCATTATTAATGTTAGTACATAATAAAATTATGTATGCTGGCTGTATGTAATATTTTCATTTTCATTTACAGCACTAAAGTAGTGCTCCAACTCTCGTCCTGAGTGCACACTATTTTTTGTCACTCCGCTCGCTTAGAAGCGGAGTGTTGTGGTTATTTATAGCGGTATCAATATAGTTTTTTAGTTGTGCATGATAGATAAGTACCGTATTGTATTATTGAAAACACGATATAATTAACTAAACTTTTAATTTTTAATGTAAATAATTAGGTCAACTGAAAAAGGGAGTTTCTCCACCTCCAGAAACAATGTGTAGATAAAAACAGAGATGTGTTGGAAAAGTCCAATAAAAGATATTAAGTAATAATTACCCAACGCCATTATGAATTTTAGAGTGGCAATTTATTACCTAGAAGAAAATTCTTCACTCGTTTGTCCAGGGAACTTGCCCTTACGCAAATGACAGTTAGATAATAATTGACGAATCTGTCGATTTCACTACATCAGAGGATTGGGAACTTCAATAAGATCCCAGCACCAGAATCTCACCGAGAAGCAGATCTGGAACTTGATGTGCTGACTGCCTCATAAGCAAGGGCAGATTCATCTAGACCCAGTGTGGTAGCTGCAACCATACAGTTTGCAACAAGCACATCTCCAGTTCTGACTTGCTAGTAGTGTGCCGCCACTCAAGATCAACAAGATTCAGGCTTGTGGTTACCAGAAATATTGTAAATTACATTTAAGACTTTTAGTATATTATACACTTTTTGCTAAAGATTTGTCATTACATGCTCATTTATTTTTAAGTTATATATATATTAGCAGTAAGCCCGTCCTTTCTATGGGGTGTAGGATTCAGTTTAAAAAAGAAAGATTATCATACCAAAATGTATACTGTACCTGAAATCCTAAATAAATCAATACCCAGCTTTATTATATAGCATTACTTTACAATTAAATAGAATATAATATTTATACCATTATTACAATTAGTTATACTTAAAAATACTTTTTAATATAGTACGATTTTGAAATGGGTTTTTTAAATTCAATGACCAATATAAAATAAATAAATTGATTTGACAGCTGTTTGTTTTTCTTTCTATTAAATCACTAGCTGATCCGGCGAACTTCGTAACGCGTAACAGAAAATACATGTTAACTTTAAGATTGGCCATGTTCTGAAGTAAAATAGCATTGCGGCTTCGTTGTGAAAGCTTTAAGTATTCAACAGCTGATTATTATAATAAACCTAATATGTACAAATATTGTGATTATTTTATTTGGCAAACATATACACGTTACTTTTAATCATACAGAAAATAAAAATATACAAATACAGTACATAATTCCCAAAAACCGTATTAACCGTACAACCGTATTAACGTGGCGAATACTGCTGTTCATTTTGTACAGCACATATTTACTTCATAGTTTTACATTAGTGAGTGATTCATATGGCATTGGATAGTAAAGCGTATTGCTAATGGAGAGTAAACCAACAGCTGTTTTAAGAAATCAAATGTTTTTATTGTAGAATATTTGTAACAAACTTAGTCCCCATACGGTTAACATTAGCAATTTAAAACGCTATAAAATGGAAACTGATTGAATTTATGGAAACTGAATATGCCTAAAGCATGACCGGAGCAGAGACGAAGTACAAAAATCAAAGATCATTGAAATCGGTCCAGCCGTTCTCGAGTTACAATGCTTGTAACTAATACGACTTTGTTTTATATATTTAGATTAAACTAAAAAGACAGCTGATTATTACCAGTAGGTTATTCATTGAAAACTGAAGCAAAATGTGACTATTATCAAGTAAAAAAAAGGTTTTTTAATGCTTGTTATTAACTTTTCAAGGGACAGCGGACAATTTCAAGCATTGAAAACCCTTCTCTAGAATGTAGAGACTGCACGAAATAAGTTTCATTATTATCAGTCCTCCTGCTTTTTTCGGAGAAGACGGCGTAAAATGCCTTCTGGAGTGTCACAGACAAACAGACACAAATTGAGATTAGTTGGTTTCAGCTTCTCTAATGCACTAAACATGAAAATAACTAGAAAATGAATAATTCTGAGCAATGTACAGAGAAAACTCTAATTTAATTTATATAGATTATATCCTAACTTTATTAACTTCATTGAACTCCAAAGTAGAAAAATCCATATTATTAACTATACGAAGTAATATTAATCAACCATTTTTGTATTTAAAAACAATACATAAGTTTATATTAGAAGGTAAAATGTACAATGAACGAAGGTTTTTGTCTTCATTCAATCTATCATCTTTTATGTCACTTTTACTCAATGTTAGATTTGACCAAATATGCCAGCGACAGTGTAGGCCCCCTAACACCAGCAAGCGTGAGTGATCCAGTTACCTTAACAGCAACATAGTAAATCGTAAGTTAAATATCAAGATGTTTTGTTATTGTTATTGTAGTTTAATTTTAACGATAGCCTAAATTAATTAATTTGTACATTGTTTCAACTATAACTAGATTAACTTCTAATGAATTTATTTTGATTATTCAACGGAACTTTGTCATTTTTATTTCACAAAACAGGCACCTCTATAACTTAATTTACAAAAATACATGGGGCCTATCCAGGAAGGTTGCCTAACCAATACTTTCATACTAGAGCCGCACCTAACTGTATGCCAAATTCCTAAAATTATGTTAGAAGAACTAATAATGTTTATTTATTTCTTAGATTATTTCTTCACCATATACATTGTATGCCTTATGTGTAAAATTTAAAATATTAAATATCGTAATCGGTTTTTTAGCTATTAAATACCAAGCTTTCAATGATTTATTTTGCCTTTCAATATTACAATTGGCTCGTCAAATAAATGAGTGAAAAAATTTTAAACTAAAAGTCTATCTTGCTTAACACGTTCGATACTACTATGTTTAAAAAAATCATAACCAAGGACCACAGCCACAGTTTTGGGTGAGTTCTACTCCAAGCCCAGAGCCGTAGATATGCGGCGATGTTTCCTTGATATTAAATACAAAATTTCCTCGGAACAGTCTATTTAAAAGGTTATTTCGTTTACACAGTGGCACAGTCTACAGGATTATCAGCCGCATGTGTGTGGTGCTTGGTCTGTGGCTAGGATGATCACTGATGTCACTGGACAGTTGGAAACACTGAGTATTTACAGTTATTAACAGGTATATACCATTCGTGGTCGGTGGCATAGGTCACAACCACTAAGACTGGTCTCATGATTTTGTGTGAGCCATCAACTGTGATACATGCAGCAGCTGGTAGCGAACGTGTTAAGCTAAAAATCATGCTTCAGGCGGGCTTAAATACATTTTTGCCTCATGCACTATTGTGATGATTTCAGACTATTCTAGTTTTATATCATTGTGATGATTTCAGACTATTCTAGTTTTATATTATCTTACAAGCTGATCTGGTTACCATGCAGATTTGATATGTTTATTTATTTTGTTATTGTTTTGTTAGTAGTGGCTTTCTGATATAATCATAGTTGTGTTTTTACTTGAATAAAGCCTAAGTTTTTCAAAAGGTTTATTCTTATTTCTGTGACAATTTATTCAAGTAATTAAGAAATTGAAAAGATATTGAGACCTCATCAGTTTAATATTGATCCCTGATCCTTCAACTTCAAAAAGATAACTTATTCACTGGTTAAAATCGTTGCAGAACTTCATCGATGTTTTAAAGGTTTTGGTTGAAGATGTTTAGAAAGTTCTCATCAACTGTGTGTCATACTCAACTTTTGAATTTATTAAAGAATGCTCAACATACATAGATGCAATCAATACGCCTAATGAAATATATTGTAAACCACCAAATATAATCTATGTGAGACATATACTAGCAACCAGAAAGCAGAAGTCGAATGAAACCATTCAACAATAGCTAAAGTGTCCAAGCTTTGAAATCATTAAGCACTGTGATTTAAAGCCTGTGAGCACTACACAAAATCGTAGTGACTGCATCAGGGATGCATTCATAAACGGTTTTTACCCGTTGTCATTCAACAGCGACTTTTGGAAAACAAACAATTAGAACTTCAAGATGCTGTAAATCAATTTCTTGCTTTAGAAATTGCTCAAAGGAAAGCTTAAGTTTATAACAGTATCAGGTTTTCTACCCAAAATGAAGTTATAAATGCGATTCCTAATACCCCCGTCGCAGCAGACCTGCGTACTCAGTGAATTTCCAAATCAATAAGATAATAATAACAATATATGACAAGTTTGGTCAAAATCTGTCCATAAACATAAGAATTATTTGCCTATTCTCCATAAGACTAACATGTGAAAGAGTGTGCAGGTTTGCTGCTGTGAGGAACACTGAGAGTAGGCATTTATACCATCAATTTTTTTTATTTTTAACATTTATTCCAACTTTCACCAACATCTGTCCTTTAATAAAGGAGTTTGCCTATTCTCCATATGATTAACATGGGAAAAAGGTATGCAGGTTAGCTGCCATGATTAACACATAAACTATGATTTTTAAGCATAAATGGATGAACCTCGACCACGTGAAGCTAAATATAAAGTTTTATCCAAAAATATTGGTTAGTAAGTGAAATATTAACTTTTCCTCATACTCCATAAGATTAACATTGGAGCCCCAAAATACAATATACTGTGTTTAGATTTTTTTATCTCTGTAACCGTTGGAGATAGAGAAAAACTTTAAAACTTTAAGGAACTTAATTGTGTAGTTTTTTAAGCTGATTCTAATGGTAAAAGATACAATTTAAAAAGTTTTAAAATTACATATGAAAAACGCAAATAACCCAATTTTTGAGTACAAAACCCCCCAAACTACCCCTTCCCATAGATCAATATGTCTGGTTTACGAACTCGTCCGAGCAAATGTAGGAATACGCGTCTCTACCAAATCTGGCCTTGATTTTTACGAGAGTTATCGTTTTTACAGACACACACACACACACATATATATAGATATAATTATTATTATTTTCGATAATTCCCCTTTAGGAGAGCGTAAAAACACAATCAACTATCATGGTCCCTTTTTCTTCATCTTCCTCCTTTCTTCCCAAAAACCTCTCATGTATTCACCGTGTTCTCTCTTCATTTCTTCTGTCCACTTCTTTCCAATTCTTTTCTTTCTAGAAAATCCAAATCCAGACATGTCTGTGTGGTAGCCACCAGTACTCTGGTCAGCGTCTGTTTGCTCTGTGGGCTCGGCTGTAATTGAATCTTCTGGAACTCAAAATCCCAGTCGAAAACCTGTTATATCCTTGTAGATTTCACCACCACAATTCCAACACAAACCAATAATCATGACATGACAGAACATATATATATATATATATATATATATATATATATATATATATATATATATATATATATATATATATATATTTATCTTTAAATAAGTCAACCGAGTACCCTTAGTAAACATTTTAATTATTTCTTCGACATGTTTCGGGAATCATCCCATCTTCAAGAAGTACAAAAATGTTTAACCTAATTTGATAATCTTAATTTATAAATGTAAATAAATGTCATATGATAATTTAATTTTCACTGTATTCAAATTGGTGGAGTGTGTTAGCATGTATTATTTCTTCCTTGTATAATTTTTTCATATATTGGATTGTTTGTTTCAATTTGTGAAGTGTTTAGTATATTATTTTTGTCAATTTGATAGTGAGTATAAATTTGGAATTCTTCTATTGTATCCAATTTTCTTCCTTTTTGTTCGAAATTCAATATAGTCATATTATGTGTCATACTAGTGTAATTGTGATTTGTGGAAAGAATATGTTCGGCGAATGCTGATTTTTGTGTTGTTTTGTTATTTGATTTTAGCGCTTGTATATGTTCTTTGAATCTTGTTTGAAAATTTCTACCGGTACATGAATTAAAATGTTTACTAAGGGTACTCGGTTGACTTATTTAAAGATAATTATATTAGTAGCCCTACTTGATGAACTAAATAGTGAGAATATATATATATATATATATATATATATATATATGTAGTTTACAAGTAAGGGCAGCTAATATAGTTATTATTAAATTAAATCAACTTGAGCTCCCTTTAAACATTTTATTTTTACATAATACACGACAGGTGTTTCAAATCTTAGTTCATTTTCACAGTGTACTTTTAAGTAAACTTTTTTTACATAAATTTAAGTTAAAAGTAAACTGTGAAAATGAACTAAGATTCGAAACACGTGTTGTGTATTATGTAAAAAGTAAAATGTTTTAAGGGAGCTCAAGTTCATTTAATTTAATAATAATAAATAAATATATATATATATATATATATATATATACCGTATATATATAATTATTCAACTGGTTTGATAGAATAAATGAAAAATGAAAATGAAAAGTTATGCGAATTTTTGTTTAATAATATATAAACGTTTTCAAGCATTTTAGAAAATAGAGATGATAGGGCAATAAACAATAACAAACAGTGACTAAATATTTTAACAGGTGATTGATTGTCTAGATAGAAAATTTTAAATATGGAACATATAAATAAATAAATTCTTTATTTCTCATCGGATAATACATGAGTAAAATACGCTAAACAATATCATTGAACATATTTTACAATAACTATAAAACAATTTACTCTTTAAAAAAAAAATATATAAATAAATAGATTACATATCCAATGAAAAATGTAGGGGTTCCTTAGGAAAACCTGAGATGGAACCTCCCTTACAACAAATTTAACCGAGAGTCACGTGTAACAAAATCCCTCCTTAATTTTACAATGCAACTTAACAGTATAACAAAAAATTACAGCTAAGAACTCATTTAATGAATAAAATCCAAAAAGACAAACATTACTCATTTCATGTATCTACCACTATATGCCTTACTATTATAAAATTATTAAATTATTCATTGCCAATATATTTATTATCGATATCAAACTATGATATCAAAGAATTCCTCGACACATTCATAGTTCATAAGAAATTTCTTTAAGTAAAATCCGAAGGTTTTTAAATTCTGATTTTTAGTGATTCTAAAATCTATCATATAGTATAGATGGATTCTTAGCTTTGATCGAGGAACTGGTACCGACAACTGTTTTCTCAAATCATATCTACTAATCGATAGCTGAAAAGAGTTATTACTTCTAATAAAAAATAATCTTAAAACTTTATAAATGTATAAGTGATGCAAAGGTAAAATTTGAAAAGCTCGGAAATAAGGCTATAAGTGTGACGTTTTTGCTACTTTGGCCATAACTCTGATAATGGCTTTCTGCAGCACAATAATTGGATTCAGGGATGAAAAATATGTACCACCCCGACAAACCAGGCCGTAACTAACTCTAGAACCAACTAAAGCATAATAAATATTTACCAAAATATTTTTGGGACATAAATTTCTCAGAAAAAAGAATTTACGTATAATTCCATACAGTTCTCTTTTTAGTTTCAGAATGTAAGGTTTCCACAATAATTTAGAATCAATAATTAAACCAAGGTATTTCATATCATCAACTTGCCCTATCTGCAAACAGTTACATCGCCAAAAATTACAATTTACATCATGATAGAAGCATGGATCTGAAAAAACTGTCCTTTCTCTAAGGTTGAAAATTTGAAATCTAGTTTTCTCACTTAAAACCATGTAGTTTTTGTTAAGCCAATAATGTAAAATAACTAGATCAAGTTGAATTAAATTTTGAACTTCATAATTATTGCCACAGATATACGTAAAAGCCAAGTCATCTGCAAAAGAAGTGATTTTACCATTAAAATTGCCTTAGCAAAGGTCATTTGAACATGATTTGGTAAATTTCAAAATAAATAAATATAGAGGTTTATACATGTAATTTTTTAATGTTATTTTCAATTGAGTTGTATCGTTTTTTATCAAATTATCTTAGCCTAAATTTAAACTGGATGGAAATTTTGATTTTAGAACCAACTGGTGTGCCAATTCAGAATTTCTCAAAATTATTTGGCTACTTTTTGCATTTTGATGTGGTTTAATTTTGTGAAGGGCTTTAAGCTCATAGCAGCCTTCAAAATTTTGGTTGTGGTAAGAAGCACGATTATAAATAGGTTTCCTTTGATCTTCATTTACCACATCAAAACGATGGCCAGTCATACGAACTCGAAGTGAATTTGATGTTTGACCAATATAGTCTTTTGGACAATGTTTACACGATAGTTGGTAAATCACATTGTGGGTTTCACACGTTGACTTTCCAACGATTGGATAAACTTTGTCAGTCGCACTGCTTTTAAATTCAGTGGAATTACACATAATTTTGCAAATGCCACAACGGGGCTTGTGGCATGGTTCACAGCCATGACAATTACCTAATTCTTTAGGCCAGGAATTTTGAATTTTGGGTCTCACCAACATGTTTTTTTTATTTTTTGGCCTTTTGAAAACAACACGAGGTGGTCTGGTAAATAAATTTTGAGTTACTGGGGAAGATTTTAAAACGTTAAATGCTGCTTTCATTACAGTGTTAATTTTATGAAGTCCAGGAAAATACTCTGAGATAAATTTTGGGTCTTTGGAGTAGTTATGTTTGTTTACATTTTTTGGATTTCTAAATTGGTTATTTAACATTTTTTGGGGGTAACCTCTTTCAATGAAAGCAGAATTTAATTTAGATATATATTTTTCAAAGTCAGACCTGTCACTACATAGGGATTTTGCACGAATCGACAGACTTTTTGGAATAGATTTTTTCATGTACATTGGGTGACAGCTCTCATCGTGCAAGTATTGCACTTTGTTGGAATCTTTAACATGAATTTTTGTTTTCAATTTATTGTTTCTAATAAATACGTCAACGTCTAAAAACGTGACTAATTTTGAAGAATAGTTCCAGGTAAATTTCAAACAGCAAAACTCATTCAAATTTTGCAAAAATATTTTTAAAGAATCTAATCCATGCTGCCAAACAATTAAAATGT
The DNA here is from genome assembly GCA_023375725.1 of Nephotettix cincticeps. Lineage (NCBI taxonomy): Eukaryota > Metazoa > Arthropoda > Insecta > Hemiptera > Cicadellidae > Nephotettix > Nephotettix cincticeps. Next base: position 97,766,477 of record CM041786.1, on the reverse strand, counting down.
CATGAATGTATCTAAGCTAAACAAGAGGGGTGAATGAACAACCTAGGAGAAAATTTTGTTCTATTAGACCCATAAATAGATTGGCATAGGAAGGGGCCATACTTGTTCCCATCGCTGTACCTTTGATCTGTAAGAAATCTTTGTTTAAAAATTTAAAGTTGTTCATAGTCAAAATCATATGAATCAACGTAGTCAGAAAACTAGTGGAGGGTTTAGAATGGATGGGTCTAGTATTTAGAAAGTGTTTGGCAGCCTTCAGACCACCGTCATGAGGGATGTTAGTATATAACGACTCAACCTCAACTGTTAGAAGAAATAAATTTGGAGTTTGAGGTAGTTTTATACTTCAAATTTTGTTTAGGAAGTCATTAGTGTCTTTAATGTAAGTAAGATGGTAAAGTTTGAACTAAAGGCTGCAAATTTTCATCCACAAGAGAAGGAATCCTCTCTGTGAGTGTGGGATCAAAAATCCTTCTCAAAAAGTTCAATTCTCTCTGTTTGAAAACGTTAAGATCAGGTGTTAGTCTACCAACACCATTTAAAACATTATTTGATTCTAATAAACCATTAATAGAAGAAACCCCCTGCTTAGCTGATATTTTCAATTTACCAAAGCCCGCCAAGTTAAATCCACCAACGACAACCCCACATAAAATACCAGAAAAAGTTACACTTTCATCAGAGACCCATATTGTAAATTTATCCAGTTATGTACCAAACAAAGAAGAAACATCCGTTTTAACAAAAGGTCTGACATTTTCTCCTACTCCTAATTTCAATCACTTTAAATTAGTCTCTGACTCTTTAGACATTGCTAATAAAATTAGGAAGAAATTTCATTTTGAACAAAATCCAACTGTACCAGAAACTAAAATCCCATCATCTTTAGTAAAATTTAAATAAAATATTTGGGAACCAGAAATACTCTCATCTGATCACCCTATTGAACAATTTGTCAATGTAATCATTACAAATCTAGCAGATCCCTCATTCCCTGACAGTTTACCTAAATCCAAAAATCTCACTAATTTTGAATACAGAGCCATCAAATCATTACAAAATAATGTAAATATTGTAATTCTCCCGGCCGACAAAGGGAATAGTATTGTCCTTCTCAACAAAACAGACTATATAGCTGAGTGTGAACGACAGTTACAATGGTACAATGGTTTTAAATTATCTATTTTGCCACAGCTTTGTGCAGATGTATTACTCAGCCATGATCTCATGAAACATCACTCTCATGTTAATGTATCTTTCGGAGGGCCAAGACCACCACTCTTTTATCTATAGCTTGATACCTGCTGAGGTTGTTTCTCCTAAGTTATTCAGTAACTAAGCTCCTAATGTAAAACCCATTGCAACAAAGACTCACTGATTCTCAGATCAGGATTCTCAATTTATCATCAGTGAAGTACAAAAATTGCTTTCTGAAGGCATGATTGAGAATATCAACTCTCCCTGGTGGGCCGAGCCATTACAGATCACTCAAAATGTAAATCATAAGAAGCGTCTAGTCTTTGATTATTCCCAGACAGTTAATAAATATACATTACTCGATGCCTACCCACTACCACGTATAGATGACATTGTTAATACTATTTTTCTCAGTATACTATTTTTAGTACCATCAATTTACAACCTGCTTACCATTAAATACCAAAATCTGTAGAAGAAAGGCCTTATACAGCTTTTGAAGCTGCTGGTAAGCTATATCAATTCACCAGGATTCCCTTTGAAGTCACTAATAGTGTGGCTTGCTTTCAAAGAGTACTATCAAAGAGACTATCATTTCAAAAGAATTTGAAAGGAGTGTATGCTTATTTAGACATAACCATCTATGGTGGTTCTCAATCAGATCATGATCAGAATTTACAAACTTGAAGAGATAAAAAATACAATTAATGATAAGAAAAGCAAGCACTCTCTTAGTTCAATAAGACTGTTGGGCTATTTAACCAGTAACAAAACCATGAGACCAGACCCAGATAGACTAAAGCCATTGTTGGAATTGCCTCTTCCTGAAAATACAAACTCTCTCAAACATATTATAGGTATGTTTTCCCTCACTCAAAGTGGATTCCTAAGTTTTCGGATAAGATAGTATTGGTATAATTTAAGTCTTTTCCATTACCTCAGTCTGCCAGTTTTGCCTTTGAAGAACTAAAACATGACATTGCTAACTCAATGTTAATAACTATTGACCCCGAAAGCCCAATAGTAGGCTAGTAGAGACAGATGCATCTAACATTGCTGTCGCTGCTACTTTGAGTAAACATAGACCACCATTCTTATCATAGCATCATATATTATCATATATTATAGCATTCTTCTCCAGAAGTCTCTCTGACTATGAAAAAATGAAGCTAGTGCCATTGTGCAAGCTTTAAGGAAGTGTAAACATTTTCTTATTGGCCATCAGTTTAAACTCATGACAGATCAACAAGCACTTTCTCTTATTTTTGTTTTATGATTTCCAGTTTTTAGACCTATATAAATATAGAAAGTTTTTGCCTGTATTTGCCTGTAGATCTAAAAAGTATTCTTTTCTCTCCCAATGTACATTTCGCTACTTGAATGTGGTGTCGTTGTATTTTCAATTTCGTTAATAAGTTTGAATTGTATTGAATTTAAATAGTCTTTCTTATTTAATAAATTGATGTTACTAAAATTCTGGATTTGTTAAAAAAAATTGACTATACAGTAGAACCTCGATTAACCGTCACCCTCGGGACCGACACCATGACGGATAACCGAATAGAATATAACAGAAATAATAATAGCGCCGATACAACTTAGCACCTAGATAGTGTTTGGCGAGGCAACATCGCAATTCACTGCCTTGCACGTTATAATGGCGCCATTGTAAGTATTAATTAATTTTCATGATTGCTGCGCAGTACTTAAATTGAATTTATTTTAAATGAGTAAAACAAAACTACGCCAGTTCAAGTGAAAAATACTTTATCAAAATGTTTTATTAAGAAAACAATGAAATATCAACTGTGCATGTACGTATTTTTACTCTCAAAACTTATGTTGCCGGTATATAGTTTTTAAAATTATCCATAATTTTCTTTTGTTTCTTTCCCCGTCGAGCTTTTCGCAGGCGGTCATGTTTATAATTTTTCTGAGAAGAAAAATTAGCGAGCGTTTAATAATTTATTGTT
>CM041786.1:97748307-97758307 GCA_023375725.1 Nephotettix cincticeps | reverse complement strand
TATGCTATCTTAATTAAGGTGTATGTAATCGGTTTTATTTAAACCATATAAATGTTTTCATTGAGCAATACCTTTTTTAAATTTTGCTAATTGACTTGTATAATATGCCTACATAATATCTTATTCTATCCGAGTAAAGCTCGGTCACCATCAGGTACTTAGTGGTTAAGTGGTAGAGAGGTGTTAAGCCTCAATAATCAACTGATATTTCACAGAAAAATAACTATTTAAATTTCAACACACAAACATCTCTTTCCACACTCGAAGGATGTTAAGCCTTTTCAGAAACTATGAGGCTGTTCAGCCTCTCAGAAATAACAAACAACTGACATTACTTTAATTGACAAGTAAAAAATACAAATCTAAATTAAAACAAGAAAAATACGTTCAAGCTAGGGCCCTGGGCCCATGACCACTTGGCGCAGTGGCTGGATAAATGAGTAACTCTGATTAATAAAACACAAATTTTTTTAACTACAAGCAACATTCAAACTCTCATTAAGAACCTCACACACAATAACATAAACAAATGCAACAATTCTAAAAACACATGATTGCTTTCATTAAACTTAACAAGAGGACTTGATAGTCCTAACTTCACCTCTCAAATAAAGATATTTTTATTTCATTTCATTCTAGCTGACCCGGCGAACTTCGTAACGCCTCACAGTAAACACATGGTAACTTTAAGATTGGCAATGTTCTGAAGTCGAATAGCAATACGGCTTCATTGTGAAAGGTTATATATTCTGGGTCGCTGGCATAGTGAATAACAATTCTGAAACGATAAAACATATTAATATCATTCCCATAAAACACATAAATCTGAGTGGATTAATACACAATTTTCAAATCCAATCCAAACCCAAACGAAACCTAACTGTAATACGGCTTTTATAGGAAAGATATACAACAGCTGATTATTATAATAAACGTAATAATATAAATATTATAATTATCATATAAACACATGATTTTTATCAGACAGAAAATGAAAATATAAATACATAATCCCCCAAAACCGTAAACTATTAACGTGGTGAATAAAGCTGTTCATTTTTTACAGTACACATTTACTTCATGGTTTAACATTAAATGAATGATTCAGATGGCATTGGATAGTAAATCATACGGTATTGCTAATGGAAAGTAAACCAATCAGCTGTAGTTAAGAAATCAAATGTTTTCATTGTATACAATTTGTAAACAAACTTACTCTCCATAAGGTTAACATTAGAAATTTAAAACGCCATAAAATGGAAACTTATGGGGTTTTCGAAAATATTTTTTCACTAAAACCTTCCCGGACACATATAGAGCAACTTCCTAAAATTTCATGGCGATCGGATGAATAGTTTGGCAACGCATAAAGGACATACATACAGACATACATTCAATTGTATATATAGAGATTCTTGGGTGAAACTTGATATTTAGCTTCATGCGGTTGATATTCATGCATTTCTGCTTAAAAATCATAGTTTATGTGCTTATCATGGGAGCTAACCTGCCTACTCTTTTCCCATGTTAATCACGGAGAAGAGGAAAACTCCTTTGTATATGGAAATATGTTGATGAAACTTGGTATAAATGGTCAAAATATTTTTTTACGCTAGAAACACCTACTTTAAGCGTTCCTCTCAGTAGCAACCCTTCATACTCTTTTCATTGTTTATCTTATGGAGAATAGGCAAATAACTCTCATATGGATCTACAGATAATGTTAAAACTTGTCATGTATTAATATTATTATGTTATTAAATTAGAAATTCTCCTGAGTACACAGGTCTGCTGTCGACGGGGAAATTGTTGATTCCTCTCTGTCTTTCTATCTTTCATGATCAGCAGCACAGTCTTTTTGTAAACCCTCTTTTTTCTTTATCATTTCACATTTCCATCACTAGTTTCTCTTCTCAGCTCTCATGGTGAAACCGCATTTAAAATGGCGGGATGTAAATTCAAATATTCTTATTTGTATTTTTTACCATTGGTAATTAGCCTATCGATTGTAAGTTCATCTAAATTGAACGTTCCAAGAGTTTTATTGCCATTATTCCACCAATTTTCTACAAATTTTACTTTGGAAGTATCCGAAGATGGTTGTTATAAGTGGTGGGTATTTAGGTTATGTTTCAACCCGATCATCAAAATTATAAGTTTTATTAATTTTCTAAGTTATACTTCTACATGTGTTAATAATGTATTGAGGTTCTTAATTTATTAAAATACAATTTCATAATCCTAATTTCAAAGTTAATTAGGCCCTCTAAAGGGCTATCATTAGCCTCTACCTAATTTTTATTATCTTGATGGATTTGAGCCTGATTTTTAACAGCGGTCAGTGGTCCTGTAGCATGTTGTTTTACGTTAAAAAATAAGTAGTAGTAAAATATATATTTCAAAATTATAGTGACATGGTAGGCCTATTTCAATTTAATTTTTCTCTACATCCTTAGTGATTACTATGTATCTAAATTTGTTTCTTTCTCTTATTATTACCAGCAATTTTTTGATCCAGGAAGCAGTCCTATTACAGGTCTTGTCACTACTATCTCTAGTCAAAGTTAAGTTTGATAGGTAATCAATTGATTACTCAATTAAGTTCACAAATTGTGATGGGTCAGGTTTTTAGTGAATTTACAGATTCTCTGAACATGAGGGAAGACTCTAAAACCTAGAATTTCGTATGATCCTAGAGGAGCAGAATTAATACTTACGTACCCCGCGCCATCTTGGATGATCTTACTAGATAGGCTAGGACTAGTAAAATTTTCTTATAAGATTCTATCTCCATTTCTTCAATTTGTGGCACATCTTTTCGATGCTATCATTGTTTAAGTATCAGGCAGAGAAGGCGGAAACCCTCATGGAGGATGATTAGGTTGGGCTATTTCAGGTTAGGCTATGGATTACGTGTGATAATGGGCTTGTGGAAAACCACTCAACCATAGTCAAGTTGTGGTCATTTCTAATTATATTGCTGACATTACACACATGTAAAGCCTGTGTATGGGTGATGCAACTTGTTTAAGTGTCCGCTTATATGTATATTTTAAAATTTGTGTAGTATGTAATTTTATTTATTTAAAATGATTTGGCCTTAGAAGTATTGACAATTATTTATATGGAGTAACAAGGACGGTTGAAGCTTAACGGTGGGAATATAATTCTCAAAACTAGGCCTAGTAGTACTTGGAGCCTACCAACCAAAAATATAAAAGATTTCCAATGGAGAGTAAAGTTACCCTTATTTTTAAGTAATTATATATATCTTTAATGCAAAATGTTAAAAAATAATTCTATACAGTACTTTTTCTTGATAAATTTCTGTGTTTACAGGACTTCTTCAAGACCTGATATCGTACAAGTAATACCGATTGACACAGATGAAATTCATGGTTGTTCTGTTAAAGCTATTGTGTCAGCAATTACAAAGGAACCATCAAGAAACACTATCATAGTTCTAGCTGAGGAAGTAAGGACTGGATACATGTTACGTTGTGATGTTATTGTCGATGTAATCAAAGCATTAAGCATTGTTACTACAACTAGAGAGCTGTTTATGGAAGAAGCTCCAGAGATGTTTGAAGTACGTGCTTATGATAATCAAGGTAGGTCCCCAGAATTGTTTTCAATTAGGTTATTGTGTGTTTATGTTAATTAGAATCGAAATATCTGTGTGACTAGTAGGCCTATCAAAATCTTATTCCAATTTAAGTAAATAGTGTATTTTCTACATCAGTAACTTAGTAGCCATATTTTCAAAGAATTCTCTATGGAAAAGTGAGCTATTCACATGTTCTGAGTGGTCACAGTTAAACCCACGACAATGATATATATATATATATATATTCGTTTATTTCATGAAATAGGTCTACTAATATTATTATATTGAAATACAATATATATGTATATTCATTCATTCATTCGAAGGGGCAGATTTTCCCAAGGCGCTTCAGCCGTAGCAGCTTTTTGCGCACCTCTAAAGAAAAATTCCCTTTCCTGGAGAATCAGGAATCTTCTAGATGAAGAGATCTAGAAAACTGCAGCAGCCTGTCGACAAGCTCGTCAGGAGGCAGAAAACTACCCCTTACCAAATTGCCCAGAGTGGAGGACCTTACCTCTGCCAGCTCTATACAATCAAAGAGTATATGATTTGCAGTTTCCTCCTGCAGATGAAATTTCCTACACAGAGGGTCGCCGTTGAAGACCCCCATGCGTAGTTGATGCTTCCTCAGATTACCTTGACCAGTGACGATACCTGTGACAAGTTTGGAATCCTTCCTGCCAAGTTTCAGGAACCTCCTGGCAACCTGACGAGATGGAGAACAAAGATTTAGCTTACTTACTCTAGGCAGGGAAAGCTCAGCCCATCTTTTCTTATGACAATCCCAAGCCCAGGAATTGATTGTCTGAAAAGCCACAGCGCGGGAAACACCACAGAAGGGTTGAGGACCACAAAGGGGGAATGACGCAGCCCTATTGGCCAGCCTGTCTGCTACTTAGTTACCATCCACCCCAGGAACACCCTGGAACCCAACAAAGGGTGACTTCATTGTGTCTAAAATTTTTAGTATACAATTATATATTTCATATATGTTGTTTAAACAAGTAACAGATTGCTGTATAATATCTTAAATTGTTACACAATAATAGAAACAGCATTGTTTGGTGTAATTATGAATTTATTCCTTATTTTAATAAATACCTGAGTATTTATCCATTTTGTGTATTTACCCCAGTTTTTAAATACCCGGGGAATTTACTTATAAGTCGTTGGATCTTCCTCATCCCGTTGATATGCTTGTGGCCTCTATGCCAGTTTAAACTGGTTTGTTCGAGAGTGGAGTGTATGAAATGGTGAATATAAATTTTGACAAATTTGAATAATTGAATTTTTGAGTTTTTATTCACTAGGCGTAAATTTTTTAAATGAAAATAAGCGTTATTTTTATTCCACTTAACTATTGTTTATATTACATATTAAAAATGGGGAATCAGAAAAATAAAGTAAGAAACGTAAATTACATCGCTGCTGGCAGTTTCTGGACACGTGGCATGTATTTAAAAGTTTCGGTCTAGGTAAAGTTAAAGAACTGTGTGACAATTTCAAGTGGCGTAAGTGAGGGGAAAACTCAAGTGGAGAATAGACAAACTTCTTTATTAATAGACAGATGTTGATGAAACTTGGTATATAGTCAAAATAAAAAAATATGGCATAAATGCCCATTTTCAGTGTTCCTCACAGCAGCAAACCTGTATACTCTTCCCCATATTAATCTTATGGATATTAGCCAAATTCTCTTATTTATTGACAAATAGTAATTAAACTTGGAATATATTATAATAATCGTCATGTTATTAATCTGGAAATTTGCCAAGTGTGCAGGTCTGCTGCGACAGGGGTGTTTATATAAAGGTTTGAGTTATGTTTGTTTTTTAAATTGAATATTACTTGTGTATATTACTGTTTACATTTTATTTGTTCGTAATCTATAATATATTTAATTTTAGGGTTTTTATTGCTACAATGTTTTACAATATGTTGTTTGTGCAACTAATAATATGAATTATGTGCACTATTTTTTTATCCTGAAATATTAGTGGACTTTTCTGTACATTTTAGCGAATTTCCCATAGGGAAGAAGCTAATACCGTATGTCTCATGGCGAGACTTAAGCCCGGGACCATGTTATTTTGTCTTCTTTAGGGGCCCAGAGACCAAAAACAATAGTCGTTAAAATATATATATATATAATATATATATGTGTCTGTGAACACGATAACTCTCGTAAAAATGGTCCGATCGAGACTAAATTGGTATAAACGTGTATTCCTACAATTGCTCGGATGAGTTTGTAATCCAGACATATCGGTCAATCGGAAGAGGTAGTTTGGGGGGTTTTGTACTCCAAAAATGTTTTTTTGCATTTTTCCCATGTAATTATTTAAAATTTTTTTTTTTTGATTTTGTGAAATATTTCTGGAAAATTTTAATGTAATCGATTTATATATGCGCATGTATCTATTTATTTTCTAAATGAGGGTAGTCTCTACTTGTACATATGTTTTTATCCTATGTTACTCCTTATTTGTTATAAATTAAATATACATGCTGGAGAGTGTGTATATTTATAAATAATGAGGTCATATTAAATGTAGAAATAATTCATATAGGTTCTTTCTAACATACACGATACCAGTTTATTTGTCACGGAAATTGGTTATTATCTTAACAATTACAACTATTTCACAAAGAAACATGCTGTACGACTTTGTAGTGTATTTCAGTTCCGACTAGTCCAGCCAACGGTCAACTCTGCCCTGAGGCCCTGTGCCCTGAACTGAAATTTCACAAAGCCAGCCAGCCTCAGATGCTCACCAAGTTCCCAAGTCGAGGTCGTGCTCCCCCAACCCTTGTCTCGTCATAATGACAGGGAGCGAGAGAGATGAAGACATTCGCTTTCTGCCGCTCCAACCCCAGTTTTTAGAAAGTTTAATTTGGGCGGGAAACTAATTTGTCGCGGAAACAAAGCCTGGGTGGTGTTGCTGCCTTGGGGGTTGAAGGCTGAAATCATTCACCCTGGGTTCTGCAGACTCTTAATACAGGATGGCAAGCGTGGATGAACCAAATTAGCCACATAAAAAGATGATATAGAGTTTATAGTTTTAGTAAGTCTGGGAATAATTGTACCTGAATTTATTGCAAATCTTGTTGAATATGCGTGAAAATAGTTTGAAAGAGTGATATCTGATTTTTATGAATAAAATAAATTATACATTTTGTGTATAATTGCCTAACAGCAAAAACTTTAAATTCATGAAACAGAAGACTTGAGGTGTATCGTCGATTTTTTTCTCAAATTGCCTTGATTATCTTTGAGTTACTTCTAGAGAATTCAGAACACTTGGGTGGCAACTCCCCAAGCTCTGCTAAACGTTACGTCTCTTCTCAACTGTAGCCCTCGAACAGAAGAGCTAAGTCATCAGTCGAGAAGACTTGTCCCTTCTCCAAAACTACTTTTCCTAAGTTATTGATATATATATATAAAAGAAAGAGAAGGGGCCCCAAAGTTGTAAGCTCACTTGTAAGACCCCATAGTCTATCCTGAGAGGAGTAATATATTGGCCAAGAAAGAATCAAAACTGTCTGAAACCTATCACATAAATAGCTCCTAAACCAATCCAGCGCCACCTCCCACACGCCCATGAGATCTAGTCTTTTTACAGGGTGTCTGGCAACAGGGAAATGTCAGGGAATTTAAAAATGTATTAAAAAGTCTGGAAATTTCTACATTGGTCAGAGAAACCGCCCAAGCAAATCAATATTTTGTAAAGGATTCAGAACTTACAAATTCGGCAAAAATGGCAACATTGGAAATCTGACTAAGTGAGTTTAGTTCTATAGATAGCACCAGCCATTATTTCTTCTTTCTACTTATCAGCGAGCCAGTTTGGAAGTGAATGAACAGAGGTTGTCGACGTATGCAGAGTTTTTTTCTTGTTCACCCTCCAATTAATGTGATTCTTTTTATATGTACGTTTTAATTTAACAATTTGATTTTCTGCGTGAATGAGTTCATTCAATAGATACAATACTGATTTTATGTTTATTTTTAATGATTTCTCCATGTTGTATTTAAAAATCAGCCGATAGTTACGTTCATTTTTAGTCAGGGAAAATGCTGCATCTAATATGAAAAAATTAGGGAATTTCCTTATGATGACTTGCTAGACACCCTGTTTTGTCAAAATCATTGAAAATCAACAACAGCATTTTATGACATTTTTTTCCGATTGAAATCTTATGAATTTATCCAGAATTTCAAACAAAACACAAGCTAAAGTAATTGGTCTGAAACTTACACACAGATTTTTTGGGCCCCCTTATATATTGGAATCACTTTACCCAGTTAAACTTTTCAGCACCGGAATTTTAATTGGAGATTTTTTTAAATTAATTTTTCAGGAGTTTGATCCTCACTGGATACAAACCGGTTTAGGAAACTAATTTATCTATTTTTTTAACTCAATTGAATGAAATTTTTTTTAGGAAACCAATTTACCACACTAGAGGGTGTAGAGTTCCAGTGGAACATTGAAAACTTCCAGTCACCAGCTTCTAGTCAAGTTCTCCGTTTTATTACATTTATAGACTCCCCTTATGAAGTTCCTCATTCAGTGGAGAAATTTGATTCACTGGGCAAGAGAGGTAGCATGGTTCTAATAGAAGGTGTGAAAACTGGAGCTGCTAAGGTATGTCACATGATGAAGTAAAATTATTATATACATAACATATTTTTAACCAAGCTAATATTTTTTGTTTGGATGTAATATTTATTATTTGAAGTGAGATTGAAAGGCAACTTTTTAGAACTGCTCATGTTTAGAGTTTGTTAATTCCTATGTTGAATAATATGAGAGGTTATTAAAATTTACTAAGTTAAAAAAACTAAACTTTAAAAGTAGTTTGTTTGTTTTTATTGTCCTCTGATAAAATTGAGGGTGTTGGGAGAAAAATATTATATCTCCTAGAATCTTGACTGATATATTGGATGAAATGTGGCCAGACTTTGGATCACAACACATCAATCTAGGCTTATTGTTTTTCTCATGAGAGCTGGGATAGGCAATGTATGTGTATTCAACAAGACTTTTTTCCCCAATTTGTTTTCCCATCAATAACCTCAGCTAGTTGATTAGCATCAAATAGGGCAGTCATCCTTGCCTCCAGTCACTTTCCATATAAAATGATTTGTTGGTTGTCTCAAAGGATCTATTGTAAAGTCTACACCTATACTCATCACGAATAAACTTAATAGAGTTGATGTTTCTCAATGGCCTGAAGTGGCCATGTCTAGTGATTAGAACAATGACCCGCTTAGCCTGATCCCCGCTCAACTTAATACAAATAGGGAAATACAACTTTCTTAAATCCTTAAAATTAATATATTATGATTCAAAATTACTAATGGTCCGGAAGAATGTTTTTGATGTGAGATGTATGAAAGTGTACCTAATAGACTACACGTGGTGTCAAATGAGTGGAAATGTTTTGTATATTCAGCCATTTTGCATTAAAAATTATTTTCTTGCAATTAACTTTTTAAAATGAGATTATCATTATTATTATGTGACAGTGCATTTATTACATTTTATCATCATAAAACTCCCTTCCCTTCCAGGTGTCAGTGCAGCTCCCCCACTCAGAGTACAATGATGTGCATAAGATTGAAGTTGTGTTGACTGTAGTGGCCAACTTGCTGCTAGATCCTCCAGATACCCACATTTTGGTTGGTGACACTGTCAAGTTTCGTCTATTGCAGGTAAGCCAATTTTACAAGTAATGATCTATGCTTTGCATTAAATGTAATTTGAAGTCTTATTTCACTTATATTTATTTCTTTATGTGTGTCATCAGTTGATAAAATGGGTAAAAGTTGGGAATTTTGAAAAATTTGCTCACAATGTTCAGGCAGCAGATGTGATCAGATAAACAATGTAAAAATATTGTTTTTTTATGACAATTGATTTTATTGATAGACTACTTTATTAAAAGTAGTTTGTATAGGAAAAAATCGCTGCCACCAGGCATTGTCCAGGGAATAACTTGGTTATTGTTGTAATTTGTAGGACTGTGTGTGTCTTTGTCTATGGATGTGTACAAAACTATCAGAAATCTTTATTTTACATTGAGAAGATTTGAACATGTATTGTTATCATCAAGGTTATAATTGAGTTGGCCTAACTAATAATATTAACTAATTATATGTCAAGTTTTATCAATATTTGTCAATGAATATATAAGTTAGTTACTTGCCTATTCTTCATAAGATCAACATGGGAAAGAGTATGCAGGTGTTCCGCTGTGATAAGATAAGATGAGATCTTTATTTCCAGCAGATATTCATTTGAATACGTTGGATTTGTCACAAATATTTTACAAAAGTCCTGTAAACAAGGTACAGTAGAGTCCCGTTTAACTGAGTCTCACTTAAAC